>JANCRA010000531.1:0-30639 GCA_024362935.1 Setophaga petechia
GAATTTTTTGTGATTTTTTTCTGATTTTTAAAGGAATTTTTTGTGATTTTTTAGGTAGGATTTGGGTCAATATGAAACTCCCAGATTGGCAAAAAATTGGGGAATTTTTTGGAATTTTTTTGGAATTTTTTAGGGAATTTTTGTGAATTTTTAGTGATTTTTAGGGATTTTTTTACTGATTTTTTGGATATTTTTAGGGATTTTTTGGGGTTAACATGAAACTCCTAGATTGCCTATAATTTAGGGAATTTTTTGGAATTTTTTTGATATTTTTTAGGGATTTTTCCTATTTTTTATTGATTTTTTACTGATTTTTTTAGTGATTTTTAGTTATTTTTAGGGCCAGTTTTGGGTCAGGATGGAACTCCCAGATTGGTAAAAATTTGGGAATTTTTTAGGAATTTTTTAGGAATTTTTAGGAATTTTTTAGGAATTTTTTAGAGATTTTTTAGGATTTTTTTCTGATTTTTTTGCGATTTTTTTCTGATTTTTTCCGAATTTTTTGTGATTTTTTTCTGATTTTTAAAGGAATTTTTAGTGATTTTTAATGTAATTTTTGGGTCAGGATGATGCTCCCAGATTGCCAAAAATTTAGGTATTTTTGGGAATTTTTTTGGAATTTTTTTGGAATTTTTTAGGGATTTTTTGTGATTTTTTTGGTAATTTTTTGCGTATTTACTGGATTTTTTGGGTAGGTTTTGGGTCAGGATGACACTCCCAGATTGGCAAAAATTTAGGAATTTTTTGGAATTTTTTTGAGATTTTTTAGGAATTTTTCTGAATTTTTTAGTGATTTTTGGAAATTTTTAGTGATTTTTTAGGTAGGATTTAGGTCAGCATGGAACTCCCAGATAGGTAAATATTTAGGGAATTTTTAGGGATTTTTTAGGAATTTTTTGGGCATTTTTTCTGAATTTTTTAGGAATTTTTTTAGTGATTTTTTAGTGGTTTTTTAGGTAAGTTTTGTGTCACGATGAAACTCCCAGATAGGTAAAAATTTGGCCAATTTTTAGGAATTTTTGGGGAATTTTTTGCCTGCAGCAGATGAAACCCATCCTGGACAGGTCAGGAAACTTCCAGAATTTTTTGGGAATTTTTGGGGATTTTTTAGGATTTTTTTTTTATTTTTTTCTGATTTTTTTCTGTTTTTTTTTTGAATTTTTTGTGATTTTTTTCTCATTTTTAAAGCAATTTTTAGTGATTTTTTTGGTAGGATTTGGGTCAATATGAAACTCCCAGATTGGCAAAAAATTGGGGAATTTTTTGGAATTTTTTTGGAATTTTTTAGGGAATTTTTGTGAATTTTTAGTGATTTTTAGGGATTTTTTACTGATTTTTTGGATATTTTTAGGGATTTTTTGGGTTAACATGAAACTCCTAGATTGCCAATAATTTAGGGGATTTTTTGCAATTTTTTGAAAATTTTTAGGGATTTTTTGGTATTTTTTAGGAATTTTTTTAGTGATTTTTAGCGATTTTTTAGGTAGGTTTTGGGTCAGGAAGGAACTCCCAGATTGGGAAAAATTTGGGAAATTTTTAGGAATTTTTTAGGAATTTTTAAGGAATTTTTAAGGAATTTTTGGGCATTTTTTCCGAATTTTTTAGGGATTTTTTTAGTGATTTTTTAGAGATTTTTTAGGTAGGTTTTGGGTCAGAATGGAACTCCCAGATAGGTAAAAATTTGGGCAATTTTTAGGAATTTTTTGGGAATTTTTTGCCTGCAGCAGATGAAACCCATCCTCGACAGGTCAGGAAACTTCCAGAATTTTTTGGGAATTTTTGGGGATTTTTTACGATTTTTTTTGGAATTTTTTTGGATTTTTTGGGGATTTTTTTGCGATTTTTTGCTGATTTTTTGCGATTTTTTTCTGATTTTTAAAGCAATTTTTAGTGATTTTTAATGTAATTTTTGGGTCAGGATGATGCTCCTGGACTACTAAAAATTTGGGAATTTTTTGGAATTTTTGGGATTTTTTAGGGATTTTTTTTGTGAATTTTTCCAAATTTTTAATGATTTTTTTAGTGATTTTTTGCGTATTTACTGGGTTTTTTTGGGTAGGTTTTGGGTCAGGATGACACTCCCAGATTGCCAAAAATTTAGGGAATTTTTTGGAATTTTTTGAAAATTTTTTGGATTTTTTCCGAATTTTTTAATGATTTTTTAGTGATTTTTTGGATATTTTTAGTGGTTTTTTAGGTAGGTTTTATGTCAGGATGAAACTCCCAGATTGGTAAAAATTTGGGAAATTTTTAGGAATTTTTTAGGAATTTTTTGGGAATTTTTTGGGAATTTTTTAGGAATTTTTTATGAATTTTTTAGAGATTTTTTAGTGATTTTTTAGCGATTTTTAGGACCAGTTTTGTGTCAGGATGAAACTCCCAGATTGGTAAAAATTTGGGCAATTTTTAGGAATTTTTTGGGAATTTTTTGCCTGCAGCAGATGAAACCCATCCTGGACAGGTCAGGAAACTTCCAGAATTTTTTCCAGAATTTTTGGGGATTTTTTAGGATTTTTTTTGGATTTTTTTCTGATTTTTTTCTGATTTTTTCCGAATTTTTTGTGATTTTTTCTGATTTTTAAAGGAATTTTTGGTGATTTTTAATGTAATTTTTGGGTCAGGATGATGCTCCTGGACTACTAAAAATTTGGGAATTTTTTGGGATTTTTTGGAAAATTTTTAGGATTTTTTCCGAATTTTTTAGGGATTTTTTACTGATTTTTTAGTGATTTCTAGGGATTTTTGGGCTAGTTTTGAGTCAGGATGGAACTCCCAGATAGGTAAATATTTAGTGAATTTTTTAGGAATTTTTAGGAATTTTTTTGGTATTTTTTAGGGATTTTTTAATGATTTTTAGTGATTTTTAGGACCAGTTTTGGGTCAGGATGGAACTCCCAGATTGGTAAAAATTTGGGAAATTTTTAGGAATTTTTTGGGAATTTTTTAGGAATTTTTTAGGAATTTTTTAGGATTTTTTTGGGGGTTTTTTTCCATTTTTTTTCTGAATTTTTGGTGATTTTTTGTGAATTTTTGGGGATATTTTTCTCATTTTTAAAGGATTTTTTAGTGATTTTTTAGGTAGGATTTGGGTCAGGATGACGCTCCTAGATTGGCAAAAAATTCAGAAATTTTTTGGAATTTTTTTGGGATTTTTGGGGGATTTTTAGGGATTTTTTTGTGAATTTTTAGGGATTTTTGGGGGATCTTTAAGTGATTTTTAGTGATTTTTTAGGCCAGTTTTGGGTCAGGATGAAACTCCCAAATTGGTAAAAATTTGGGGAATTTTTTGGAATTTTTTTAGCCAATTTTTTAAAATCTTTTGGGTAGGTTTTGCTTCAGGATGAAACTTCTGCATAGGAAAAATTCCTGAATTTTTTTGGGAATTTTTTGGGAATTCCTTTTCTATTTTTTTAGGATTTTAGCGACTTTTTACAGTTTTTATTTCATTTTTTAAGGCGGTTTTTAGGCACATTTTAAATCAAGATAAAATTCCCAGATTGGTAAAAATTTGAGGAATTGAAAAAATTTTTTATTTTGAATTTTTTTTGGGATTTTTTTCTGTCTCCTCATGGACCAGACCAAGTTCTCTCAGGGGGGGGATCCAGAATCTTTGGGCTGTTCCATTTCCCCACAGGGGTGTCCCAGTGTCCCCATGGACCAGTCCAAGTCACTTCAGGGGGGGATCCAGTTTCTTTGGGCCATTCCATCTCCCCATAGGGGGTGTCCCAGTGTCCCCAAGGTGTCCCCAAGGTGTCCCCACCCCATTTCAATGTCCCCAAATCCCCATGGGGGGGTCCCCAGTGTCCCCAAGGGTGTCCCCAATGTCCCCATGGACCAGTCCAAGTCACTTTAGGGGGGGATCCAGAATCTTTGGACCATTCCATGCCCCCATAGGGGGTGTCCCAATGTCCTCAGTGATGTCCCCAAGGTGCCACCACCCCATTTCAATGTCCCCCAAAACCCCATGGGGGGTCCCCAGTGTCCCCAGGGGTGTCCCAGTGTCCCCATGGGCCAGTCCAAGTCACTTCAGGGGGGATCCAGAATCTTTGGACCATTCCATCTCCCCATAGGGGGGTGTCCCAATGACCTCAGTGATGTCCCCAAGGTGTCCCCACCCCATTTCAATGTCCCCAAATCCCCATGGGGGGTCCCCAGTGTCCCCAAGGGTGTCCCCAATGTCCCCATGGACCAGTCCAAGTCACTTTAGGGGGGGATCCAGAATCTTTGGACCATTCCATCTCCCCATAGGGGGTGTCCCAATGTCCTCAGTGATGTCCCCAAGGTGCCACCACCCCAGTTCAGTGTCCCCAGGGGTGTCCCCAAGGTGTCCCCCCCCATTTTGAGGTGTACCCAATGTCCCCGTGGACCGGTCCAAGTCACTTCAGGGGGGGATCCAGTTTCTTTGGACCATTCCATGCCCTCACAGGGGGCTGTCCAACCCCCCATACCGATGTCCCCAAGGTGCCACCACCCCGTTGCCGTGTCCCCCGCAGGTTCCTGGTGGCCGTGCCGGCGGTGGCCTCTCGGGGGGTGTCCCCAGTGTCGCCATGGACTGGTCCAAGTCACTTCAGGGGGGGATCCAGTTTCTTTGGACCATTCCATGCCCTCACAGGGGGCGTCCAGCCCCCCATACCGATGTCCCCAAGGTGCCACCTTGCCGTTGCCCGTGTCCCCCCGCAGGTTCCTGGTGGCCGTGCCGGCGGTGGCCTCTCGGGGGGTGTCCCTGCACAGCGGCCGCCCCCCGCCGTGGGCGCAGCGGCAGCGGCAGCGCCTGGAGCAGCACCTGAGGGAGGAGCTGAGGGCGCGCGGGGCCCTCCCGGCCCAGGGGCTGCAGACGCAGTTCCCCGACCCACGGCTGGTGCAGTACGACTGCGGTGAGGGGACATTGGGGACATTGGGGACACTGGGGGTGTTGGGGACAATGAGGGTGTTGGGGACATTGGGGGTGTTCAGGGTGTTGGGGACATTGGGGACATTGGGGGCATTGGGGACATTGGGGGCATTGGGGACACTGGGGGCATTGGGGGTGTTCAGGGTGTTGGGGGACGTTGGGGACATTGAGGACATTGGGGACATTGGGGACAGTCAGGGTGTTGGGGACATTGGGGACATTGGGGGGATTGAGGACATTGGGGACATTGGGGACATTGGGGACAGCCAGGGTATTGGGGGTGTTCAGGGTGTTGGGGACATTGAGGACATTGAGAACATTGGGGACAATGGGGGGATTGGGGGGATTGGGGACATTGGGGGACATTGGGGGGCATTGGGGACATTGGGGACATTGGGGACATTGGGAGTGTGCAGGGTGTTGGGGACATGGAGGACATTTGGGGACATTGAGGACATTGAGGACATTGGGGACATTGAGGACATTGGGGGGATTTGGGACATTGGGGACATGGAGGACATTTGGGGACATTGGGGACATTGGGGGGATTTGGGACATTGAGGACATTGGGGACATTGGGGACATTGAGGACATTGGGGGGATTGGGGCCACTGGGGCCACTGGGGACAGCCAGGGTGTTGGGGACATTGGGGGTGTTCAGGGTGTTGGGGACATTGAGGACATTGGGGACATTGAGGACATTGGGGGGATTGGGGACATTGGGGACATTGGGGACATTGGGGACATTGGGGGTGTTGGGGACATTGAGGACATTGGGGACATTGTGCACAAATGGGGGACATGGGGAAAAAATGGGGAAAATTGGGAAAAAAAAATGGGATTGGGGACATTGGGGACATTGATGGGATTGGGGACATTGGGGACATTGATGGGATTGGGGGACATTGGGGACAATCAGGGTGTTGGGGACATTGGGGACATTGGGGGACATTGAGGGTGTTGGGGACATTGAGGACCTTGAGAAAAAATGGGGGAAAATTGAGAAAAATTGGGAAAAATGGGCTTGGGGACATTGGGGGCATTGGGGACATTGAGAAAAAATGGGGGAAAAATTGGGAAAAAATGGGATTGGGGACATTTGGGGACATTGAGGAGATTGGGGTCATCGGGGTCATTGGCAAAAAATGGGAGGAAAAAGGGGAAAAATGGGATTGGGGACATTTGGGGACATTGGGGACATTTGGGATATTGTGCAAAAATGGGGGAAAATTGGGAAAAAATGGAAAATTGGGAAAAATGGGACTGGGGGACATTTGGGGACATTGGGGACATTGGGGACATTGTCACCTGTCCCACACCTGTCCCTCACTGTGACCAATTCAATGAATTTTTTAGTGAATTTTTGGGGTCAATTGAATGGATTTTGGGGTAAAATCTTGGGGGATTTTGGGAGTTTTTAGGATTTTTTTTCGGGATTTTTTTGGGATTTTTTTAGGATTTTTTGGGGTTTTTTTATCTCACACCTGTCCCTCACTGGGATCAATTCACTGAATTTTTTAGTGAATTTTTGGGGTCAATTTACTGAATTTTGGGGTAAATTCTTTGGGATTTTGGGGATTTTTTTAGGATTTTTTTGGGGATTTTTTGGGGATTTTTTTCGGGATTTTTTTGGGATTTTTTTCGGGATTTTTTGGGGTTTTTGGTGTCCCTCACCTGTCCCTCACTGTGCCCAATTCAGTGAATTTTTCAGTGAATTTCGCTGATTTTTGGGGCCAATTTAGTGAATTTTGGGGTAAATTCTTTGGGATTTTTTTTTGATTTTTTTGGAATTTTTTTTTATTTTTTGGGGATTTTCTGGGGATTTTTTGGGGATATTTTTAGGAATTTTTGTGGAATTTTGGGGGATTTTTTTAGGATTTTTTGGGATTTTTTGGGGGATTTCTTTGGGATTTTTTGGGGAATTTTTGGGGATATTTTTGGGGATTTTTTGGGAATTTTGGGGGATTTTTTTGGGAAATTTTTGGGGATTTTTGGGGGATATTTTTGGGATTTTTTGGGGATTTTTTGGGGATTTTTTGGGGATATTTTGGTGATATTTTGTTGATATTTTTAGGATGTTTTGGGGATATTTTCAGAATTTTTTTAGGATTTTTTGGGGTTTTTGGTGTCCCTCACCTGTCCCTCACTGTGACCAACCCAGTGAATTTTTCAGTGAATTTTGGGGCCAATTTACTGAATTTTGGGGTAAAATCTTCGGGTTTTTTTTTTTTTTTAGGGGTTTTTTGTATCTCACCTGTCCCACACCTGTCCCTCACTGTGACCAATTCAGTGAATTTTTTAGTGAATTTTTGGGGTCAATTTACTGAATTTTGGGGTAAAATCTTTGGGATTTTGGGGATTTTTTTAGGATTTTTTTTGTGTCCCTCACCTGTCTCTCACCGTGACCAATTCAGTGAATTTTTCAGTGAATTTTGCTGATTTTTGGGGCCAATTTACTGAATTTTGGGGTAAAATCTTGGGGTTTTTGGGGATTTTTTTAGGATTCCTTTGGGGTTTTTTATCTCACCTGTCCTGTCCCTCACCTGTCCCTCACTGTGCCCAACCCAGTGAATTTTTCAGTGAATTTCCCTGATTTTTGGGGTCAATTTAGTGAATTTTAAAGTAAAATCTTTGGGATTTTTTTTGGATTTTTTTGGAATTTTTTTTTATTTTTTGGGGATTTTCTGGGGATTTTTTGGGGATATTTTTAGGAATTTTTGTGGAATTTTGGGGGATTTTTTTAGGATTTTTTGGGATTTTTTGGGGGATTTCTTTGGGATTTTTTGGGGAATTTTTTGGGGATATTTTGGGGATTTTTTGGGGATTTTTTGGGAATTTTTGGGGATTTTTTTGGGAAATTTTTGGGGATTTTTGGGGGATATTTTTGGGATTTTTTGGGGATTTTTTGGGGATTTTTTGGGGATATTTTGGTGATATTTTGTTGATATTTTTAGGATGTTTTGGGGATATTTTCAGAATTTTTTTAGGATTTTTAGGGTTTTTAGTGTGCCTCACCTGTCCCTCACTGTGACCAATTCAGTGAATTTTTCAGTGAATTTCGCTGATTTTTGGGGTCACTTTAGTGAATTTTGGGGTAAAATCTTGGGGTTTTTGGGGATTTTTTTTAGGATTCCTTTGGGGTTTTTTATCTCACCTGTCCTGTCCCTCACCTGTCCCTCACTGTGCCCAACCCAGTGAATTTTTCAGTGAATTTCGCTGATTTTTGGGATCAATTTAGTGAATTTTGGGGTAAAATCTTTGGGATTTTGGGGATTTTTTTAGGATTTTTTTGGTGTCCCTCACCTGTCCCTCACCGTGACCAATTCAGTGAATTTTTCAGTGAATTTTTCAGTGAATTTTGGGGTCAATTTACTGAATTTTGGGGTAAAATCTTGGGGTTTTTGGGGATTTTTTTTGGATTTTTTGGGGTTTTTTATCTCACCTGTCCTGTCCCTCACCTGTCCCTCACCTGTCCCTCACCTGTCCCTCACTGTGCCCAACCCAGTGAATTTTTCAGCGAATTTCGCTGATTTTTGGGGCCATTTTACTGAATTTTGGGGTAAAATCTTGGGGATTTTTTTGCAATTTTTTTGGTTTTTTGTCCCTCACCTGCCCCTCACCTGTCCCTGACCTGTCCCTCACCTGTGCCCAGGTAAGCTGCAGGCCCTGGACGTGCTGCTGCGCCGGCTGCGCGCCGGGGGGCACCGGGTGCTGATCTTCACGCAGATGACGCGGATGCTCGACGTCCTCGAGCGCTTCCTCACCTTCCACGGCCACATCTACCTGCGGCTGGACGGCTCCACCCGCGTGGAGCAGAGACAGGTGAGCCCCCACACACCTGGGACACACCTGGGACACACCTGGGACACACCTGGGATACACCTGGGTGCAGTTAGACACACCTGGGATACACCAGGGACACACCTGGGACACACCTGGGATACACCTGGGGCACACCTGGGGCACATCTACCTGCGGCTGGACGGCTCCACCCGCGTGGAGCAGAGACAGGTGAGCCCCACACACCTGGGATACGCCTGGGATACACCTGGGTGGGGTTAGACACACCTGGGATACACCTGGGTGGGGTTAGACACACCTGGGTAGGGTTAGACACACCTGGGATACACCTGGGTGTGATTGGGATACACCTGGGTATGGTTAAACGCACCTGGGATACACCTGGATACACCTGGGATACACGTGGGCACACCTGGGATACACCTGGGTGGGGTTAGACACACCTGGGGTACACCTGGGTGCGGTTAGACACACCTGGGACACACCTGGGCACACCTGGGATACACCTGGGTGGGGTTAGATACACCTGGGACACACCTGGGCACACCTGGGATATACCTGGGCGGGGTCAGACACACCTGGGATACACTTGGGTGGGGTCAGACACACCTAGGACACACCTGGGATACACCTGGGTGCAGTTAGACACACCTGGGATACACCAGGGACACACCTGGGACACACCTGGGATACACCTGGGGCACACCTGGGGCACATCTACCTGCGGCTGGACGGCTCCACCCGCGTGGAGCAGAGACAGGTGAGCCCCACACACCTGGGACACACCTGGGATACACCTGGGTGGGATTGGGATACACCTGGGTGGGGTTAGACACACCTGGGACACACCTGGGTGGGATTGGGATACACCTGGGTGCAGTTAGACACACCTGGGTAGGGTTAGACACACCTGGGATACACCTGGGCACACCTGGGATACACCTGGGTGGGGTCAGACACACCTGGGATACACCTGGGATACACCTGGGTGGGGTTAGACACACCTGGGTGCAGTTAGACACACCTGGGATACACCTGGGCGGGGTTAGACACACCTGGGATACACCTGGGCACACCTGGGATACACCTGGGTGGGGTCAGACACACCTGGGATACACCTGGGCACACCTGGGTGGGGTCAGACACGCCTGGGATACACCTGGATACACCTGGGATACACCTGAGTGGGATTGGGATACACCTGGGTGCAGTTAGACACACCTGGGGTACACCTGGGCAGGGTTAGACACACCTGGGATACACCTGGGTGGGATTGGGATACACCTGGGTGGGGTTAGAGACATCTGGACACACCTGGGTGGGGTCAGACACACCTGGACACACCTGGGCACCCCTGGCTGCAGTCAGGTGTGGCTGAGACACACCTGGAGGCAGTAGCACCTCCAGATGTGCCCCAGGTGTGTCCCAGGTGTATCTCAGGTGTGCCCCAGGTGTGCTCCAGGTGTGCCCAGGTATAGCCCATGTGTATCTACATCTGCCCAGGTGTGCCCAGGTGTGCCCCAGGTGTCTCAGGTGTTCCCCAGGTACCCCAAGCTCACTGCCAGGTGTGCCCCAGGTGTCTCAGGTGTGTCCCAGGTATCTCAGGTGTTCCTTAGGTATCTCAGGTGAGCTCCTCAGGTCCATCCCAGGTGTGCCCAGGTGTGCCTCAGGTGTCTCAGGTGTGCCCCAGGTGTCTCAGGTGAGCTCCTGAGTGCCCTGAGGTCCATCCCAGGTATCTCAGGTGTTCCCCAGGTATCTCAGGTGAGCTTCTGAGTGCCCTGAGGTCCATCCCAGGTATCTCAGGTGTTCCCCAGGTATCTCAGGTGTGCCCCAGGTATCTCAGGTGAGCTCCTGAGTGCCCTGAGGTCCATCCCAGGTATCTCAGGTGTGTCCCAGGTATCTCAGGTGCGCCCCAGGTATCTCAGGTGAGTTCCTGAGGTCCATCCCAGGTATCTCAGGTGTTCCCCAGGTATCTCAGGTGTGTCTCAGGTGTGTCCCAGGTATCTCAGGTGTGCCCCAGGTATCTCAGGTGAGCTCCTGAGGTCCATCTCAGGTGTGTCCCAGGTATCTCAGGTGTGCCCCAGGTATCTCAGGTGTGTCCCAGGTATCTCAGGTGTGCTCTAAGTGCCCCAAGCTCACTTCCAGGTGTGTCCCAGGTATCTCAGGTGTGCCCCAGGTATCTCAGGTGAGCTCCTGAGGTCCATCCCAGGTATCTCAGGTGTACCCCAGGTATCTCAGGTGTTCCCCAGGTGTATCTCAGGTGTGTCCCAGGTATCTCAGGTGTTCCCCAGGTGTATCTCAGGTGTGTCCCAGGTATCTCAGGTGAGCTCCTGAGGTCCATGCCAGGTATCTCAGGTGTTCCCCAGGTGTATCTCAGGTGTGTCCCAGGTATCTCAGGTGAGCTCCTGAGGTCCATGCCAGGTATCTCAGGTGTTCCCCAGGTATCTCAGGTGAGCTCCTGAGTGCCCTGAGGTCCATCCCAGGTATCTCAGGTGTTCCCCAGGTGTATCTCAGGTGTGTCCCAGGTATCTCAGGTGTTCCCCAGGTGTATCTCAGGTGTTCCCCAGGTGTATCTCAGGTGTTCCCCAGGTATCTCAGGTGTTCCCCAGGTGTATCTCAGCTGTGCCCCAGGTATCTCAGGTGCGCCCCGCCCTCACCTGCGCGCCCTCCCTCACCTGCGCAGGCCCTCATGGAGCGCTTCAACGCCGACAAGCGAATCTTCTGCTTCATCCTGTCCACGCGCTCGGGCGGCGTCGGCGTCAACCTGGCCGGGGCCGACACCGTGGTGTTCTACGACTCCGACTGGAACCCCACCATGGACGCCCAGGCCCAGGACAGGTGCCACCGCATCGGCCAGACCCGCGACGTCCACATCTACAGGTGAGACACACCTGGGCACACCTGGGCGGGTTTGGGGAAGGTTTGGAGTTGGTATCTGCCATTATTGGGGAGTTATGGGCTCACCTGTGGCACCTGGAGCTCACCTCTGCAGCTGGAGCTCACCTGTGCAGCTGGAGAAGCACCTGGAGCTCACCTGTGCAGGTATTTGGGAGTTCTGAGCTCACCTGTAGCACCTGGAGCTCACCTGTGCAGGTATTTGGGAGTTATGGACTCACCTGTGCAGGTATTTGGGAGTTCTGAGCTCACCTGTGGCACCTGGAGCTCACCTGTGCAGGTATTTTGGAGTTATGGACTCACCTGTGCAGGTGTTTGGGGTTTAGGAGCTCACCTGTAGCACCTGGAGCTCACCTGTGCAGGTATTTGGGAGTTCTGAGCTCACCTGTGGCACCTGGAGCTCACCTGTGCAGGTATTTGGGGTCTAGGAGCTCACCTGTGGCACCTGGAGCTCACCTGTGCAGGTATTTTGGAGTTATGGACTCACCTGTGCAGGTATTTGGGAGTTCTGAGCTCACCTGTAGCACCTGGAGCTCACCTGTGCAGGTATTTGGGAGTTCTGAGCTCACCTGTGCAGGTATTTGGGACTTAGGAGCTCACCTGTGCAGGCACCTGGAGCTCACCTGTGCAGGTATTTGGGAGTTCTGAGCTCACCTGTGCAGGTGTTTGGGTGTCAGGAGCTCACCTGTGCAGGTATTTGGGAGTCAGGAGCTCACCTGTAGCACCTGGAGCTCACCTGTGCAGGTGTTTGTGTACCTGGGCAGCCCCAGGACAGGTGCCACCGCATCGGCCAGACCCGCGACGTCCACATCTACAGGTGAGACACACCTGGGCGCACCTGGGCGGGTTTGGGGAAGGTTTGGTGAAGGTTTGGAGTAGGTATCTGCAGGTACTTGGGAGTTAGGAGCTCACCTGTGCAGGTATTTTGGAGTTATGGACTCACCTGTGCAGGTATTTGGGAGTCAGGAGCTCACCTGTGGCACCTGGAGCTCACCTGTGCAGCTATTTGGGGTCTAGGAGCTCACCTGTAGCACCTGGAGCTCACCTGTGCAGGTATTTGGGGTCTAGGAGCTCACCTGTGCAGGTATTTTGGAGTTATGGACTCACCTGTGCAGGTATTCGGGGTTTAGGAGCTCACCTGTGCAGGTATTTGGGAGTCAGGAGCGCACCTGTGGCACCTGGAGCTCACCTGTGCAGGTATTTGGGGTTCAGGAGCTCACCTGTGCAGGTGTTTGTGTACCTGGGCAGCCCCAGGACAGGTGCCACCGCATCGGCCAGACCCGCGACGTCCACATCTACAGGTGAGCACACCTGGGCAGGTGAGGGAGGGCACCTGGGCGGGTTTGGGGAAGGTTCGGAGTTCGTACGTGCAGGTGTTGGGGAGTTATGGGCTCACCTGTGGCACCTGGAGCTCACCTGTGCAGCTGGAGAAGCACCTGGAGCTCACCTGGGTGGCTCTATGGGAGTCAAGAGCTCACCTGTGCAGGTATTTGGGAGTTATGGACTCACCTGTGCAGGTATTTGGGGTTTAGGAGCTCACCTGTAGCACCTGGAGCTCACCTGTGCAGGTATTTGGGAGTCAGGAGCTCACCTGTAGCACCTGGAGCTCACCTGTGCAGGTATTTGGGTGTCAGGAGCTCACCTGTGCAGGTGTTTGTGTACCTGGGCAGCCCCAGGACAGGTGCCACCGCATCGGCCAGACCCGCGACGTCCACATCTACAGGTGAGACACACCTGGGCGCACCTGGGCGGGTTTGGGGAAGGTTTGGAGTTCATACGTGCAGGTGTTGGGGAGTTATGGGCTCACCTGTGGCACCTGGAGCTCACCTGTGCAGGTATTTGGGGTCTAGGAGCTCACCTGTAGCACCTGGAGCTCACCTGTGCAGGTATTTTGGAGTTATGGACTCACCTGTGCAGGTATTTGGGAGTCAGGAGCTCACCTGTGCAGGTATTTGGGGTCTAGGGGCTCACCTGTGCAGGTATTTGGGAGTCCTGAGCTCACCTGTGCAGGTGTTTGTGTACCTGGGCAGCCCCAGGACAGGTGCCACCGCATCGGCCAGACCCGCGACGTCCACATCTACAGGTGAGACACACCTGGGCAGGTGAGGGAGGGCACCTGGGCGGGTTTGGGGAAGGTTTGGAGTTCATACGTGCAGGTGTTGGGGAGTTATGGGCTCACCTGTGGCACCTGGAGCTCACCTGTGCAGGTATTTGGAAGTTCTGAGCTCACCTGTGCAGGTATTTGGGGTCTAGGAGCTGACCTGTAGCACCTGGAGCTCACCTGTGCAGGTATTTGGGGTCTAGGAGCTCACCTGTAGCACCTGGAGCTCACCTGTGCAGCTATTTGGGGTCTAGGAGCTCACCTGTGCAGGTATTTTGGAGTTATGGACTCACCTGTGCAGGTATTCGGGGTTTAGGAGCTCACCTGTGCAGGTATTTGGGAGTCAGGAGCGCACCTGTGGCACCTGGAGCTCACCTGTGCAGGTATTTGGGATTTAGTAGCTCACCTGTGTGATAGTTACGGTGTTATGAACTCACCTGTGTCTCACCTGTGTCTCACCTGTCTCACCTGTCTTTACCTGTCTCACCTGTCTCACCTGTCTCTCACCTATCTCACCTGTGTCTCACCTGTCTCTCACCTGTGTCTCACCTGTCACACCTGTGTCTCACCTGTCCAGGCTGATCTCGGAGCGCACGGTTGAGGAGAACATCCTCAAGAAGGCCAATCAGGAGCTGTTCCCCTGCCTCACCTGTCTCTCACCTGTGTCTCACCTGTGTCTCACCTGTCCCACCTGTCTCACCTGTCTTTACCTGTCTCACCTGTCTCACCTGTGTCTCACCTGTCTCACCTGTGTCTCACCTGTGTCACCTGTGTCTCACCTGTGTCTCACCTGTCTCTCACCTGTCTCACCTGTGTCTCACCTGTGTCTCACCTGTCTCACCTGTCCAGGCTGATCTCGGAGCGCACCGTTGAGGAGAACATCCTCAAGAAGGCCAATCAGGAGCTGTTCCCCTGTCTCACCTGTGTCTCACCTGTGTCTCACCTGTCTTTACCTGTCTTTACCTGTCTCTCACCTGTCTCACCTGTGTCTCACCTGTGTCTCACCTGTTTCACCTGTCTTTACCTGTCTCACCTGTCTCTCCTGTCTCACCTGTCTCACCTGTGTCTCACCTGTGTCTCACCTGTGTCTCACCTGTGTCTCACCTGTCTCACCTGTGTCTCACTCTTGTCTCACCTGTGTCACCCGTGTCTCACCTGTGTCTCACCTGTCTCACCTGTCTTTACCTGTCTCACCTGTCTCTCACCTGTGTCTCACCCTTGTCTCACCTGTCTCCCACCTGTCTCACCTGTGTCTCACCTGTCTCACCTGTCCAGGCTGATCTCGGAGCGCACGGTTGAGGAGAACATCCTCAAGAAGCCAATCAGGAGCTGTTCCCCTGTCTCACCTGTCTCTCACCTGTCTCACCTGTGTCTCACCTGTCTCACCTGTGTCTCACCTGTCTCACCTGTCTCACTTGTCTCACCTGTCTTTACCTGTCTCACCTGTGTCTCACCTGTATCTCACCTGTGTCTCACCTGTGTCTCACCTGTCTCACCTGTGTCTCACCTGTCTCACCTGTCTCACCTGTGTCTCACCTGTCTCACCTGTCTCACCTGTCCAGGTTGATCTCGGAGCGCACGGTTGAGGAGAACATTCTCAAGAAGCCAATCAGGAGCTGTTCCCCTGTCTCACCTGTCTCACCTGTCTCACCTGTGTCTCACCTGTCTCTCACCTGTCTCTCACCTGTCTCTCACCTATCTCACCTGTCTCACCTGTCTCACCTGTGTCTCACCTGTGTCTCACCTGTGTCTCACCTGTCTCACCTGTCTCTCACCTGTGTCTCACCTGTGTCTCACCTGTGTCTCACCTGTCTCACCTGTCTCACCTGTGTCTCACCTGTGTCTCACCTGTCTCACCTGTCTCACCTGTGTCTCACCTGTGTCTCACCTGTCTCACCTGTGTCTCACCTGTCTCACCTGTCTCACCTGTGTCTCACCTGTGTCTCACCTGTCTCACCTGTCTCTCACCTGTCTCACCTGTCCAGGCTGATCTCGGAGCGCACGGTTGAGGAGAACATCCTCAAGAAGGCCAATCAGGAGCTGTTCCCCTGCCTCACCTGTCTCACCTGTCTCTCACCTGTCTCTCACCTGTGTCTCACCTGTCTCACCTGTCTCACCTGTCCAGGTTGATCTCGGAGCGCACGTTGAGGAGAACATCCTCTAGAAGGCCAATCAGGAGCTGTTCCTCTGTCTCACCTGTCTCTCACCTGTCTCTCACCTGTCTCTCACCTGTGTCTCACCTGTGTCTCACCTGTGTCTCACCTGTGTCTCACCTGTCTCACCTGTCTCTCACCTGTCTCACCTGTCCAGGCTGATCTCGGAGCGCACGGTGGAGGAGAACATCCTCAAGAAGGCAATCAGGAGCTGTTCCCCTGTCTCACCTGTGTCTCACCTGTCTCTCACCTCTCACGTGTCTCACCTGTCTCACCTGTCCAGGTTGATCTCGGAGCGCACCGTTGAGGAGAACATCCTCAAGAAGGCCAATCAGGAGCTGTTCCCCTGTCTCACCTGTCTCACCTGTGTCACCTGTGTCTCACCTGTGTCTCACCTGTCTCACCTGTCTCACCTGTGTCTCACCTGTGTCTCACCTGTCTCACCTGTGTCTCACCTGTCTCACCTGTCTCACCTGTGTCTCACCTGTGTCTCACCTGTCTCACCTGTGTCTCACCTGTCCAGGTTGATCTCGGAGCGCACCGTTGAGGAGAACATCCTCAAGAAGCCAATCAGGAGCCGTTCCACTGCCTCACCTGTCCATACCTGTCCACACCTGTGTCTCACCTGTCTCACCTGTCTTTACCTGTGTCTCACCTGTGTCTCACCTGTCTCACCTGTGTCTCACCTGTCCAGGCTGATCTCGGAGCGCACGGTTGAGGAGAACATCCTCAAGAAGGCCAATCAGAAGCGGCTCCTGGGGGACATGGCCATCGAGGGCGGCAACTTCACCACGGCCTACTTCAAACAGGTGAGCCCCGCCCCCTCGGGTGAGCCACGCCCCCTTTAGATGAGCCCCGCCCCCTTTAGATGAGCCCCGCCCCTTCGGGTGAGCCATGCCCCCTCAGATGAGCCCCGCCCCCTAGGGTGAGCCACGCCCCTTCAGGTGAGCCCCGCCCCCTTTAGATGAGCCCCGCCCCCTCAGATGAGCCACGCCCCCACAGGTGAGACCCTACAGGTGAGCCCCGCCCCCATAGGTGAGACCCCAACAGGTGAGCCCCGCCCCCTCGGGTGAGCCCCGCCCTCTCAGGTGAGACCCTGACAGGTGAGCCCCGCCCCCTCAGGTGAGCCCGACCCCCACAGGTGAGACCCTGACAGGTGAGCCCCGCCCCCACAGCTGAGCCCCGCCCACAGCTGAGCCCCGCCCCCCAACAGGTGAGGGCGGGGGACAGCACCTGGGGAGGGATTTTGGGGGTCCCAGGTGAGGCTTGAGGGGTCTCAGGTGGGTTCCAGGTGTGGAGGAACCTCCTGGGGCCACTTTGGGGGTGCCCAGGTGAGGCTCAGGTGTGTCCAGGTGAGGTTTGGGTGTATTCAGGTGTGTCCAGGTGAGGCTCAGGTGTGTCCAGGTGAGGTTTGGGTGTGTTCAGGTGTGCCCAGGTGAGGCTCAGGTGTGTCCAGGTGAGGTTTGGGTGTATTCAGGTGTGTCCAGGTGAGGCTCAGGTGTTCCCAGGTGTGTCCAGGTGGGTTCCAGGTGTGGAGGAACCTTTTGGGGTGTCCAGGTGCCCCCCCAGATGTCCCCAGGTTCCCCCAGCTGTCCCCAGGTGAGGTTCAGGTGTCCCCAGGTGTGTCCCCAGGTGTGTCCAGGTGTGTCCCCAGCTGTCCCCAGGTATGTCCCAGGTGTGTCTAGATGGGGTTTAGGTGGGTTTAGGTGTCCCCAGGTGTCCCCAGGTGTATCCCCAGGTGTCCCCAGGTGTGTCCAGGTGTGTCCAGGTGTGTCCCCAGGTGTCCTCAGCTGTCCCCAGGTGTGTCCCCAGCTGTGCCCAGGTGTGTCCAGGTGTGTCCCCAGGTGTGTCCAGATGAGGTTTAGGTGGGTTTAGGTGTCCCCAGGTGTGTCCCCAGGTGTCCCCAGCTGCCCCAGGTGTCCCCTGGTGTGTCCCAGGTGTATCCCCAGGTGTCCCCAAGTGTCCCCAGCTGTGCCCAGCTGTCCCCAGGTGAGGTTCAGGTGTCCCCAGGTGTCCCCAGGTGTGTCCAGGTGTCCCCAGGTGTGTCCCCAGGTGTCCCCAGCTGTCCCCAGGTGTGTCCAGGTGTGTCCCCAGGTGTGTCCACATGGGGTTTAGGTGGGTTTAGGTGTCCCCAGGTGTGTCCCCAGGTGTCACCAGGTGCGTTTGGTGTCCCCCTCCCAGCAAACCATCCGCGAGCTGTTCGACATGGCGCCCGAGGACAGGGACAGAGGGGACGGCGACGGGGACAGGGACAGGACAGACGGACACCGGGACAGGGACAGGACGGACGGACACCGGGACAGGGACAGGACAGACGGACACCGGGACAGGGACAGGACGGACGGACACCGGGACAGGACGGACGGACACCGGGACAGGGACAGGGACGGAGCCGAGGACGACGAGGACCCCGCGGCCACCAGGAGGACGCACATCCTGGAGCAGGTGAGGGGACCAAAAATGGGACAAAATGGGACAAAATGGGACCAAAAATGGCACCAAAAATGGCCCGAAAATGGTTCCAAAAATGGACCCAAAATGGCCCCAAATGGCACCAAAAATGGTTACAAAATGGTCCCAAAATGGTCCCAAAATGGTCTCAGAATGGTCCCAAAATGGTCCTAAAAAGATTCCAAAAATGACCCAAAAATGGACCCAAAATGGTCCAAAAATGGTTCCAAAATGGTCTCAAATGGACACAAAAATGGTCCTAAAATGGTCCCAAAATGGCCTCAGAATGGTCCCGAAATGGACCCAAAAATGGCTCCAATATAGACCCAAAATGGGCCAAAAATGGGTCCAAAATGGACCCAAAAATGGCCCAAAAATGGTCCCAAAAATGGCCCAAAAATCGCCCCAAAATGGTCCTAAAATGGTCCCAAAATGGACCCAAAATGGCCCCAAAAATGGCACCAAAAATGGACTTTAAATGGTCCAAAAATGGCACCAAAAATGGACTTTAAATGGTCCAAAAATGGCCCGAAAATGGACCAAAAATGGTTCCAAAAATGGTCCCAAAATGGTCCCAAAAATGGCCCAAAAATGGTTCCAAAAATGTCCCAAAAATCGCCACAAAATGGTCCTAAAATGGTCCCAAAATGGCCCCAAAATGGCCCCAAAATGGCCCCAGAATGGTCCAAAAATGGACCAAAAAATGGACTTAAAATGGTTCAAAAAATGGCCCAAAAATGGCACCAAAATGGGACCAAATGGATCAAAAAATGGCCTCAAAAATGGTCCCAAAATGGTCCCTAAAATGGACTTAAAATGGTCCCAAAATGGCCCAAAAATGGCACCAAAATGGGACCAAATGGATCCAAAAATGGCCTCAAAAATGGTCCAAAAATGGGACCAAAATGGTCCCAAAATGGCCCCAAAAATGGCACCAAAAGTGGATTTAAATGGTCCAAAAATGGCCCGAAAATGGCACCAAAATGGGACCAAATGGATCCAAAAAT
The DNA here is from genome assembly GCA_024362935.1 of Setophaga petechia. NCBI lineage: Eukaryota > Metazoa > Chordata > Aves > Passeriformes > Parulidae > Setophaga > Setophaga petechia. The sequence continues at coordinate 19,300 of JANCRA010000531.1, forward strand.
GGCCTCAAAAATGGTCCAAAAATGGGACCAAAAATGGGACCAAAATGGTCCCAAAAATGGCCCAAAAATGGTCCCAAAAATGGCTCCAAAATGGGACCAAAATGGCACCAATAGGGTCCCAAAATGGCCCCAAAATGGCCCCAAAAATGGACCCAAAATGGCCCCAAATGGCACCAAAAATGGTTCCAAAATGGTCTCAAATGGACACAAAAATGGTCCCAAAAATGGCCCAAAAATGGCTCCAAAAATGTCCCAAAAATCGCCCCAAAATGGTCCTAAAATGGTCCCAAAAGTGGACCCAAAATGGTCCCAAAATGGTCCCAAATTATCCCAAAAATGGACCAAAAATGGCACCAAAATGGGACCAAATGGACCCAAAAATGGCCCAAAATGGACCCAAAATGGTTCAAAATGGACCCAAAAATGGCCCCAAAATGGTCCCAGAAATTGTCCCAAATCCCCCTGATTGTCCCCAATGTCCCCAATCCCATTTTTCCCTAATTTTCCCCGATTTTTCGACCACTTTTTTCCCAAATTTTTCAGGTTTTTTTCCCAAATTTCCTCCTGTTTTTTCTCAATGTCCCCAATCCCATTTTTCCTCTTTTTTCTCCCATATTTTTTTATGTCCCCAATCCCATTTTACCCAATTTTCCACCATTTTTTCCCCAATTTTCCCCCATTTTTTCCCCATTTTTTGTCCAATTGTTTCCCAATTTTTTCACCATTTTTTCCCATTTTTTCTCAATATCCCCAATGTCCCCAATCCCATTTTTTCCCAGTTTTCCACCATTTTTTCCCCAACTTTCCACCATTTTTTCCCCAATTTTTGCCCAATTTTTTCCTGATTTTTTCCCCATTTTTTCCCCAAATTTTTCCCAATTTTTCCCCTGTTTTTTCTCAATGTCCCCAAACCCATTTTTCCCCATTTTTCACCATTTTTTTCCCATTTTTGGTCCAATTTTTTCCTCATTTTTTCTCAATGTCCCCAATCCCATTTTTCCCAATTTTCCACCATTTTTTCCCCAATTTTCCCCCATTTTTTCCCCATTTTTCGCCCAAAATTTTCCCGATATTTTTCCTGTTTTCGCCCAGTTTTTTTCCAATTTTTTCCCAAATTTTCCCCCATTTTTTCTCAATGTCCCCAATGTCCCCAATGTCCCCAATGTCCCCAATCCCATTTTTTCCCAATTTTCCACCATTTTTTCCCCAATTTTCCACCCTTTTCCCCCCAATTTTCCCCTATTTTTTCCCATTTTTCGCCCAATTTTTTTCCAATTTTTTCCCAAATTTTTCCCAATTTTTCTCCCATTTTTTCCCAATGTCCCCAATGACCCCAATGTCCCCAATGTCCCCAATGTCCCCAATCCCATTTTTCCCAATTTTCCACCATTTTGTTCCCCAATTTTCCACCCTTTTTCCCCCATTTTTCGCCCGATTTTTTCCCCGTTTTTGCCCAATTTTTTCCCAATTTTTTTCAATTTTTCCCCAAATTTTTCCCAAATTTTCCTCCATTTTTTCTCAATGTCCCCAATGTCCCCAATGTCCCCAATGTCCCCAATCCCATTTTTCCCAATTTTCCACCATTTTTTCTGTATTTTCCGCCATTTTTTCCCCAATTTTCCCCCATTTTTTCCCCCATTTTTTGCCCGATTTTTTCCCCGTTTTTGCCCAAATTTTTCCCAATTTTTCTCCCATTTTTTCACAATGTCCCCAATGTCCCCAACACCCCCAATGTCCCCAATGTCCCCCCAATGGCCCCAATGTCCCCAATGTCCCCAATGTCCCCAATGTCCCCAAATGTCCCCAGTCCCCCCAATGTCCCCAATGTCCCCAATCCCATTTTTCCCAATTTTCCACCATTTTTTCCCCAATTTTCCACCTTTTTTCCCCATTTTTCGCCCGATTTTTTCCCCGTTTTCGCCCAAATTTTTCCCAATTTTTTTCCTGTTTTTTCCCAATTTTTCTCCTATTTTTTCTCAATGTCCCCAATGTCCCCAATGTCCCCAATGTCCCCAATCCATTTTGCCCAATTTTCCACCATTTTTTCCCCAATTTTCCACCGTTTTTTCCCCGTTTTTCGCCCGATTTTTTCCCTGTTTTTGCCCAATTTTTTCCCGATTTTTTCCCCGTTTTTTCCCAAATTTTTCCCAATTTTTCTCCCATTTTTTCTGATTGTCCCCAAATGTCCCCAGGCTCTGTGCGGGGCCGAGGACCCCGAGGACATCCGGGCGGCGTCGCAGGCCCAGGCCGAGCACGTGGCCGCCATGGCCGAGTTCAGCGAGAGCCCCAGCCCGGAGGGGGCGCCCGAGGAGGAGCTGAGCAAGGCCGAGCAGGAGATCGCGGCACTGGTGGAACAGGTGAGCTCACCTGGGCACACCTGGGCAGGTAAAACACACCTGGGACAGGTAAAACACACCTGGGACACACCTGGGACAGGTAAAACACACCTGGGCAGGTAAAACACACCTGGGACAGGTAAAACACACCTGGGTATGTGAGCAAGGCCGAGCAGGAGATCGCAGCGCTCGTGGAACAGGTGAGCACACCTGGGCAGGTAAAACACACCTGGGCAGGTAAAACACACCTGGGCAGGTAAAACACACCTGGGGCAGGTAAAACACACCTGGGTATGTGAGCAAGGCCGAGCAGGAGATCACGGCCCTGGTGGAACAGGTGAGCTCACCTGGGCAGGTAAAACACACCTGGGGATGTTGCGGTGCGCCCCATGGGGACACCTGGGACAGGTGAGGGACACCTGAGATAGGTGAGATACACCTGGGGATGGGTGAGATACAGGTGAGGAGCACACCTGGGACAGGTGAGAGCAGGTAAAACACACCTGGGCAGGTAAAACACACCTGGGACAGGTAAAACACACCTGGGGACACCTGGGACAGGTGAGGGACACCTGAGATAGGTGAGATACACCTGGGGATGGGTGGGATACAGGTGAGGAGCACAGCTGGGACAGGTGAGAGCAGGTAAAACACACCTGGGACACGTAAAACACACCTGGGACACACCTGGGACAGGTAAAACACACCTGGGCAGGTAAAACACACCTGGGTAGGTGAGCAAGGCCGAGCAGGAGATCGCGGCACTCGTGGAACAGGTGAGCTCACCTGGGCACACCTGGGCACACCTGGGACAGGTAAAACACACCTGGGCACACCTGGGTAGGTGAGGGTGGAGGAGCTGAGCAAGGCCGAGCAGGAGATCGCGGCACTCGTGGAACAGGTGAGCTCACCTGGGACAGGTAAAACACACCTGGGACAGGTAAAACACACCTGGGACACCTGGGACAGGTAAAACCACACCTGGGACACACCTGGGCACACCTGGGACACACCTGGGACAGGTAAAACACACCTGGGGCAGGTAAAACACACCTGGGCAGGTGAGCAAGGCCGAGCAGGAGATCGCGGCGCTGGTGGAACAGGTGAGCTCACCTGGGCAGGTAAAACACACCTGGGACACACCTGGGCACACCTGGGACAGGTAAAACACACCTGGGACACACCTGGGCACACCTGGGACAGGTAAAACACACCTGGGACACACCTGGGCACACCTGGGACAGGTAAAACACACCTGGGCACACCTGGGCAGGTGAGGGTGGAGGAGCTGAGCAAGGCTGAGCAGGAGATCGCGGCGCTCGTGGAACAGGTGAGCTCACCTGGGCAGGTAAAACACACCTGGGCAGGTAAAACACACCTGGGACAGGTAAAACATACCTGGGACCGGTAAAACACACCTGGGATAGGTAAAACACACCTGGGCAGGTAAAACACACCTGGGACACACCTGGGCAGGTAAAACACACCTGGGTATGTGAGCAAGGCCGAGCAGGAGATCACGGCCCTGGTGGAACACGTGAGCTCACCTGGGCACACCTGGGCAGGTAAAACACACCTGGGGCAGGTAAAACACACCTGGGCACACCTGGGACAGGTAAAACACACCTGGGACAGGTAAAACACACCTGGGCACACCTGGGCAGGTAAAACACACCTGGGCACACCTGGGACAGGTAAAACACACCTGGGACAGGTAAAACACACCTGGGGACACACCTGGGGACACACCTGGGACAGGTAAAAACACACCTGGGCACACCTGGGCAGGTAAAACACACCTGGGACACACCTGGGACAGGTAGAACACACCTGGACACACCTGGGCAGGTGAGGGTGGAGGAGCTGAGCAAGGCCAAGCAGGAGATCGCAGCCCTGGTGGAACAGGTGAGCTCACCTGGGCAGGTAAAACACACCTGGGACAGGTAAAACACACCTGGGCAGGTAAAACACACCTGGGACACCTGGGACAGGTAAAAACACACCTGGGACAGGTGAGACACACCTGGGGCACACCTGGACAGGTGAAACACTTTTAAAAAATTTTTGGGGAAATTTGGGACTTCTTAAAAATTTTTTGGGGGAAATTTGGAATTTTCTAAAAATTTTTTGGGGGGAAATTTGGAATTTTCTAAAAATTTTGGGGGAAATTTTGGGATTTTTTCAAAATTTTTTTTGGGGAAATTTGGGACTTTTAAAAATTTTTTGGGGGAAATTTGGGACTTTTTTCAAATTTTTGGGGAAAATTTGGAATTTTCTAAAAATTTTTTGGGGGAAATTTGGGGTTTTTGGGGTTTTTTGGGGTTTTTTGGGTTTTTTTCAAACCGGGATTTTTTTGGGGGGCTCCCTTTGACCCCAAATTTTTTTTGGGGTGTTTTTGGGGGTCCCCAGGGTCCTGCTGACCCCTCCCCAAATTCGGGGGTCCCACTTTTATCCCCCTCCCCCACTGATTTTTCCCCCCTAAATTTGGGGATTTTTGGGGTTTTTTGGGGATTTTTTGGGGTTTTTTGGGGTTTTTTGGGGATTTTTGGGGTTTTTTGGGGAGTTTTTCAATCCGGGATTTTTTTGGGGGGCTCCTCCAACCCCAAATTTTTTTTGGGGGTGTCCTTGGGGGTCCCCAGGGTCCTGCTGACCCCTCCCCAAATTTGGGGGTCCCATTTTTCCCCCATTAATTTTTCCCCACAAATTTGGGGATTTTTGGGGCAATTTTGGGATTTTTTCAAACCGGGATTTTTTTGGGGGGCTCCCTTTGACCCCAAATTTTTTTGGGGTGTTTTTGGGGGTCCCCAGGGTCCTGCTGACCCCTCCCCAAATTCGGGGGTCCCATTTTTCCCCCATTAATTTTCCCCCATAAATTTGGGGTTTTTTGGGGTTTTTTTGGGTTTTTTGGGGTTTTTTGGGGAGTTTTCGAACCGGGATTTTTTGGGGGGCTCCTTTGGACCCCAAATTTTTTTGGGGGTGTTTTTGGGGGTCCCCAGGGCCCTGCTGACCCCTCCCCAAATTCGGGGGTCCCACTTTTATCCCCCTCCCCCACTGATTTTTCCCCCATAAATTTGGGGATTTTTGGGGCAATTTTGGGTTTTTTCGAACCGGGATTTTTTTGGGGGGCTCCTTTGGACCCCAAATTTTTTTTGGGGTTGTTTTTGGGGGTCCCCAGGGCCCTGCTGACCCCTCCCCATCATTTTCCAGCTGACCCCCATCGAGCGTTACGCCATGAACTTCCTGGAGGCCTCGCTGGAGGACGTCAGCCGGGAGGAGCTGAAGCAGGCCGAGGTTTTTTGGGGGGGTCCTGAAAGAAATTTGGGGGGTCCCAAAAAGATTTGGGGGTTCTTGGGGTGGTCCTGAAGGATTTTTGGGGGATTTTGGGCTTTTTTTGGGGGGATTTTGGGCTTTTTTTGGGGGATTTCAGGGTTTTTTGGGGGGGATTTTGGGCTTTTTTGGGGGAGATTTTGGGGGTTCTTGGGGAGTTTTGGGGGGTCCTAAATGAAATTTGGGGGGTCCCAAAGAGATTTGGGGGGTCCCAAAAAGATTTGGGGGTTCTTGGGGTGGTCCTGAAGGATTTTTGGGGGATTTCAGGCTTTTTTGGGGGGGATTTTGGGCTTTTTTGGGGGGATTTTGGGCTTTTTTTGGGGGATTTTGGGCTTTTTTGGGGGGATTTTGGGGGTTCTTGGGGGGTTTTTGGGGGATCCTGGGGGTGTTTTGGGGGGTCCTAAAGGAAATTTTGGGGGGTCCCAAAAAGATTTGGGGGTTCTTGGGGTGGTCCTGAAGGATTTTTGGGGGGATTTTGGGCTTTTTTAGGGGGGATTTTGGGCTTTTTTGGGGGAATTTTGGGCTTTTTTGGGGGGATTTTGGGCTTTTTTTGGGGGAGATTTTGGGATTTTTTGGGGGAGATTTTGGGATTTTTTTGGGGGAATTTTGGGCTTTTTTGGGGGGGATTTTGGGCTTTTTTTGGGGGGGATTTTGGGCTTTTTTGGGGGGGATTTTGGGCTTTTTTTGGGGGGGATTTTGGGCTTTTTTTGGGGGGATTTTGGGCTTTTTTGGGGGGATTTTGGGCTTTTTTGGGGGGGATTTTGGGCTTTTTTGGGGGGGGGGATTTTGGGCTTTTTTTGGGGGAATTTTGGGCTTTTTTGGGGAGATTTTGGGCTTTTTTTGGGGGGATTTTGGGTTTTTTTGGGGGGATTTTGGGCTTTTTTTGGGCGGATTTTGGGCTTTTTTTGGGGGGATTTTGGGCTTTTTTGGGGGGATTTTGGGCTTTTTTGAGGGGATTTTGGGCTTTTTCTGGGGGGGATTTTGGGGTTTTTTTGGGGGGATTTTGGGATTTTTTGGGGGGGATTTTGGGCTTTTTTTGGGGGAATTTTGGGCTTTTTTGGGGGGATTTTGGGCTTTTTTTGGGTGGATTTTGGGATTTTTTTGGGGGGATTTGGGCTTTTTTGGGGGGGGAATTTTGGGCATTTTTGGGGGGGATTTTGGGCTTTTTTTGGGGGGGATTTTGGGGGTTTTTTTGGGGGGATTTTGGGCTTTTTTGGGGGGATTTTGGGCTTTTTTGGGGGGGATTTTGGGCTTTTTTGGGGGGATTTTGGGCTTTTTTTGGGGGAGATTTTGGGGTTTTTTTGGGGGGATTTTGGGCTTTTTTGGGGGGGATTTTGGGCTTTTTTTGGGGGAGATTTTGGCTTTTTTTGGGGGGGATTTTGGGCTTTTTTGGGGGGATTTTGGGCTTTTTTGGGGGGGATTTTGGGCTTTTTTGGGGGGGGGATTTTGGGATTTTTTGGGGGAATTTTGGCTTTTTTGGGGGGGATTTTGGGCTTTTTTTGGGGGGGATTTTGGGCTTTTTTGGGGGGGATTTTTGGATTTTTTTGGGGGGGATTTTGGGCTTTTTTTGGGGAGATTTTGGGCTTTTTTGGGGGGATTTTGGGCTTTTTTTAGGGGGATTTTGGGCTTTTTTTTGGGGGGGGGATTTTGGGCTTTTTTTGGGGGGATTTTGGGCTTTTTTTGGGGAGATTTTGGGCTTTTTTTAGGGGGGATTTTGGGATTTTTTTGGGGGGATTTTGGGCTTTGGGCTTTTTTGGGTGGATTTTGGGCTTTTTTTGGGGGGATTTTGGGTTTTTTTGGGGGGGATTTTGGGGGGTTCTTGGGGTGTTTTGGGGGGTCCTAAATGAAATTTGGGGGGGTCCCAAAAAGATTTGGGGGTTCTTGGGGTGGTCCTGAAGGATTTTTGGGGGATTTTGGGCTTTTTTGGGGGGATTTTGGGCTTTTTTGGGGAGTTTTGAGGGGTCCCAAATGAAATTTGGGGGGGTCCCAAAGAGATTTGGGGGGGTCCCAAAAAGATTTGGGGGTTTTTTGGGGTGGTCCTGAAGGATTTTTGGGGGATTTTGGGCTTTTTTTGGGGGAATTTTGGGCTTTTTTGGGGGGGATTTTGGGATTTTTTTGGGGGGGATTTTGGGCTTTTTTGGGGGGGATTTTGGGCTTTTTTGGGGGGAATTTTGGGCTTTTTTTTGGGGGGATTTTGGGTTTTTTTGGGGGATTTTGGGAGTTCTAGAGGGGTTTGGGGGGGTCCTGGGGCTGTTTTGGGGGGTCCCAAAGGGATTTGGGTGTCCCAATTGGGTCTGGGGTCTCCCAAATTGGGTCTGGGGGGTGGGAGAATCCATTTGGAATTTGGGGGGGGGGGGAGGTAAATAAAAGGTCCTGAAGGATTTTGGACCATCCCAAAAAATTGGGGGGAAAAATTTAAATTTTTGGGCGTCTCCAAATTGGGTCTGGGGGTCTCAAATTGGGTCTGGGGGTCCCCAAATTGGGTCTGGGGGTCCCCAATTGGGTCTGGGGGTGGGAGAATCCATTTCGAACTTTGGGGGGGAAGTTAAAAAAAGTCTTGAAAGACTTTGGACCATCCCAAAAATTTTGGGGGGAAAAATTTAAATTTTGGGGGAGGTCTCCAAATTGGGTCTGGGGGTCCCCAAATTGGGTCTGGGGGGTGGAAGAATCCATTTCAAATTTGGGGGGGGAAAGTTAAAAAAAGTCCTGAAAGACTTTGGCGCGTTCTAAAAAATTTGGGGGAAAAAATTTAAATTTTGGGGCGTCTCCAAATTGGGTCTGGGGGTCCCAAATTGGGCCTGGGGGTCCCCAATTGGGTCTGGGGTCTCCCAAATTGGGTCTGGGGGTGGAAGAATCCATTTGGAATTTGGGGGGGGGAGGTAAATAAAAGGTCCTGAAGGATTTTGGATCGTCCCAAAAATTTTGGGGGGAAAAATTTAAATTTTGGGGGGGGTCTCCAATGGGGTTCGGGGGTCCCAAAATGGGGTCTGGGGGTCCCCAAATTGGGTCTGGGGGTGGGAGAATCCATTTTGAGTTTTGGGGGGGAAGTTAAAAAAAGTCTTGAAAGACTTTGGCGCGTTCTAAAAAATTTTGGGGGAAAAAATGTCAATTTTGGGGCGTCTCCAAATTGGGTCTGGGGGTGCCCAAATTGGGTCTGGGGGTCCCGAATTGGGTCTGGGGGTCCCCAAATTGGGTCTGGGGGTGGGAGAATCCATTTCAAATTTTGGGGGGGGAAGTTAAAAAAAGACTTTGGACCATCCCAAAAATTTTGGGGGGAAAAATTAAAATTTGGGGCGTCTCCAAATTGGGTCTGGGGGTCCCCAAATTGGGTCTGGGGGTCCCCAATTGGGTCTGGGGTCTCACCTTGTCCCCCCCCTCCGTGCAGGAGCAGGTGGAGGCCGCCCGCAAGGACATCGACCAGGCCAAGGGGGGCGGGGGCCGCTTCCGGCTGCCCCCCGAGGAGGAGGAGGAGGAGGAAGAGGAGGAGGAGGAGCCTGCGGGGGGCGTGGCCAACGCGGGGGGCGGGGCTTTGAGCCTGGAGGAGGCGGAGCTTAACGCGGAGAAAGGGGCGGAGCAAAGAGGAGGAGGAGGGGGGCGGGGCCCGGAAGTTGCGGCGGGCCCGGGGTTTGCCCCGCCCACCTCACCCCACGCGGGCCAGTCAGCGCTTGAGGGCGGGGACCACGGCGGTGACGTCATCGGCGGCGACGCCCCCCGTGACGTCACAGCCCGGCCCCGTGACGTCGTCGTCGCCGCCGCCGTTGGCCGCCGCTGCGGTGACGTCATCGGCGACGCCGCCGCCCCCTGCGGTGACGTCATCGCCGCCGCCCCCTCCCCAAGCCACGCCCCCCGCCCTCCCCCGCCCTCCCCTCCGCCGGTGACGTCATCGCCGCCCCCACAAGCCACGCCCCCCGCCCTCCCCCTCCCCCTCCTTCTCCTCCTCCTCCCCCCCGTGACGTCATCACCGCCTCCCGTGACGTCATCGCCGCCTCCCCCACCATCAACCCCCGCCCCCTCCTGTGACGTCGTCGCCTCCTCCTCCTCCTCCTCCTCCTCCCAAATCCCCGCCCCCCTCCTCCGACTTCTCCCAAAGGGGCGGAGCAAGAGGAGCCTGGCCACGCCCCCCCGCCCCCCGTGGCCCCGCCCATCCGGCGCCGCCCGCAGCGCCGACGTCGAGATCCGGCAGAGCCAGAAGAGCGGCCCGGCCGCCAAAGTGCTGCGCACCCTCCCCGGCCGATTGGTCACCGTCCTCGAGGCCCCGCCCCCTTCCTCCGAGAGGGGCGGGGCCAACCGAGGCGCCCGGCGACGCCCCCCAGCGCCGACCCGCAGGCCACGCCCGCTCCCTCGTCAGCGTCGGCCCCCGCCCACCAAGCGCCGCCGGGGCCGCCCCCCCAAGCGGAGGCTGCTGGGAGGGGGCGGGGCCAGGGCGAGGCGGCGACGCCCACCCCGGGACTGCCCCGCAGCAGCGCTCCGCCCAATCGCAGGAAAGGGGGCGTGGCCGCCCGCCGCGGGCGTCCAATGAGGGGAGCGGGGGGCGGGGCCGAGGAGGAGTCCCCGCCCCGGAAGCGGCGCCGGGGGCGGCCGCCCAAGATGGCGTCGCCCGAGCGGGGGTGGGGGCGGGGAAGGGGAAGGGGAGGGGTCAGCGAGTCCCCCGCCCACCATCGCCGGCCCCGCCCAGATCCACCCGGGCACGCCCCGGAGCGCCCCTGGCTCCGCCCCTTCAGAGGGAACCGCGGAGGAGGCCACGCCCACCCGATGACGGCAGCGAGGAGGGCGGGGGCCACGTCGGGAGGGGGGCGTGGCCAGGCGTAGGGAGCCCCTCCCACAACCCCCGGTGAAAAGGAGGAGAGGGGGCGGGGCTAACGCAAACCCCCGCCCCTACCAGGAGGCGGCGGCGTGGGCGGGGCTCTCCCTTGGCCCCGCCCCGCCGGATGCAGCCCCCCCGGCGCTGCGCTGGCCCCGCCCAGGCTGGGGGCGGGGCGACCCCACAGGACCCGCCCGCCGTGGCGGGGGCGGGGCTTAGGGGGAGGAAGGGCAAGACGTGATGGGCGGGGCAAGATGGCGGCGGCAGGAAATGGGCAAGATGGCCGACGGTGGCGGGGGGGAGGGGCACAAAATGGCCGACAGTGGTTTTGGAACAGGAAATGGCCGACGATTGGTGGAGAGGGGTAAAATGGCGGAGGATTGTGGGATACAAAATGGCCGACAGTTGTTGGTGGGATACAAAATGGCCGACGATTGTGGGATACAAAATGGCCGACAATTGTTGGTGGGATACAAAATGGCCGACCATGGTGATTGGGCACAAAATGGCCGCCGATTGTGGGCTACAAAATGGCCGACATTTGTAAAACTTAAAATGGCGGATGATTTTTGGACAGGGACAAAATGGCCGACCATTGTGGGAGGGGCACAAAATGGCCGACGATTGTGGGACCCAAAATGGCCGCCGGGTTAAATGTGGAATGATTGAAGTGGGATAAAAATGGCCGACGGCGGCCTGGATGCGGTCACGTGATCTGTGGGTAGTTCCAATATGGCCGCCAGGGTAACGTTTGGCCGACGGGGTGACCTTGGGTTGACCCCAATATGGCCGACAAGATGACCTTTTATTGACCCCAATATGGCCGCCATGGTGACCTTTGATTGACCCCAAAATGGCCGTTAAAAAATAGGGCGG
>JANCRA010000532.1:0-30481 GCA_024362935.1 Setophaga petechia
GAAACCTCTGTGACAGGTCTGCCTGCCCGGCTCAGAGCCTTGGTGCCTTTTTCCCCTGCCAGGGAGATGCGCTGTGGCTTGACCCCCTTGTGTCCCCACATGGCCTCGCACCTGCTCAGCCTGCTCATCGCGAAGCAGCCCCGCTGGCATCTGCCTGCCCTGGCCTTCTTTGTGGAGGTGAGCCTGATGGCCAGTGCTGCCTGGCTGAGCTGCCGCCCAGCTCTCTGGTCTCTGGTAGTTGCAGCTGCCTGGGATGCTGCCCACGCCCGCTGCTGCTGCCTGGAGCCGGCCCTGCAGCGGCTCCGGGCTCCTGCCGGCCGGCTCCCCTGCCACTGCCCTGTGCCCTTCAGCTCCTGGAGTGTCTGGACCTGAGCAAACACGGTCCCAGTGCCCTGTTGGTGCTATCCCGGCACCTGCCGAGCCAGAGCAGGGACAGGCTGCGCCTGGAGCTCAGAGGCCTCGTGGTGCTCAGCAAGGAGCCCTCGCTGGTGAGAAGGGGACAGTGGGTGAAGCCGCACTGGCAGCGTGGGGCTGGGGAAGGCAGACCACAGGGCTTGGCTGGGCTTTGGCAGCAGAGGCAGCTGCTGCCAGCTCTCCCGACTCCCGCTTCAGCTGCCTGAGTGCCCCAAGCAGCTGTTGGTGCTGCGGCCAGTCATGGATTCACAGCACAGCCTGGTCTTGCACACAGGCCGGAGGAATATGCGGCCTCTGTCAACACCTGGTGGAGCAGCTGGCGGATCCAGATGCAGAGATGGTCGGGATGAGCCTCTCTGTGCTCACGCATGTGCTCCAGGACAAAGACCTCGAGATACCCAGCATCACCACCCTGAAGCTGGTGGAGTCCCTCCTGCCACACTTTGAGAACGTAAGGCTCTGTGCCCCCAGCCGTGGGCACTGGATGCTGCCTGCCTGGAAACTTTGTGCCCGCTGCATGTTTGGGCCTTTGCCCCAATGGGCCTGGAGTAGCTGGTGCTTAGGACTTCTCCTTTCCTCCAGGACAACAGCCATGTGCAGCTGCTCTCCATCCAGCTCTTCAGCAAGGTGATGGAGTTGCAAGTGGAGGAGGGGGGAAATCCTCTTACCACAATTGTGAGCCAGAGCCTGCTGCCTCTATTCTTGGGCTGGCACCATGAGAACGTGCACGTGGCCGAGGTGAGGTTTGGTGTGATGCTGCCGCATCCCTGGGAGGGGGCTCGGCCGCCTCCTGCCCCGGCGCCTCGTGGGCTCCAGCCTCCCCTGGCCTTGGCACAGGGAGCCAGCTCCCGTGTGACTCCCCCGCGCTCCGGTGCCACGTGCGGCTCTCTGCTGCTCTGCAGGCCTCTCGCGAAGCCCTGCTTTGTGCCGCACGCTTCCTAAGGAGGAGGGATCTCGAGGAGCTCCTGAGCAAGAAGCGGCGGATGGAGTTCGCCCAGAGCCTGGTAAGGACACCCGCGAGCCCCAGCCGCAGGCTGGAGTGGAGAAGCCTCCTGCCCCCGGTGCTCAGTGTGGAGGGCTGGCAGCTGTGCCCCTGCCCGGCGCCGCAGCTGGGCCCGCCGGCCTGCGCCCCCCACGCCGCTCCCTGCCCTGGGCCGTGCGCGCCGGCTCGGCCGGTGCAGGGCGCAGGGAGCGCCCGGCCGAGGGGCAGAGCCCGCGCCAAACCTTCCCGGCCGGCGCTCTCCGCAGCTGCTGCAGGACGAGAGCCGAGCGGCCGAGCACCTGCGCTGGGCCCTGCCGCACCTGCAGCGCCCACAGAGGTCCCTGCGAAAGGCGGCCGTCAGGTTGATCGGTGAGCCAGCAGCCCGGCGCCCCTTCCCGCCTCCCGGCCCGGCTGCTAGCCCGGCAGCAGGAGCCGCGCCCGTGCCGCTGCAGCCCCGCCCGTCCTGGGCGCTGCCGCCGCCCTCCCGCAGCCGTGCTCTCGGCCGGCAGCGTGCGGCAGGGCCGGCAGGAGCCCTGCCCGGGAGGAGGGCGTGCGGCCACAGGGCTGGCAGCGCCCGTGTCGGGCAGCTGTGCCGCCTGGCGCCGCCACATGCTCTGTCTTGCCAGGGGTGGCCGGAGTGCTCGTGATGGGGCAGAAGGAGGAGCTCCAGCTCCTCAGTCAGGGTGAGTCAGGGCAGCCGCGTGGGGGGCACAGCCCGGAGAGCTTCCGGGGACAAGGGGGGTGATCCGTGGCCAGCACCTTCCGGCCGAAGCCCTTGTCTCCCGCTCCCTCTTGGCCATGGCAAGAGCCGGCTGGGATGGCCCTGGCAGGAGGCTTTCGTTGGATTCCCTCTATCTGGCCTCTGACCATGGCTCTGTTCCTCTCTCTTCCAGCTCTTCAAGCCCTCAGGGAAGACGAGATCCTATCCGGCATGAGTACATGGATTCAGATGAAATTCGAAAGAAGATCTGCAGAACTTCGTCTGTCTCCTAGATCAGATCTACCTGTACTGGCCTCCTTTGATGATTTTCAGTTCCCATCAAAGATGGGAGAACCTGCATATCAGAAGGGACCAGCTGCAGCTCCAGGCATGGCTCTGGCTGCTCACAGCTGAGCCTGTGCGAAGCTCCAACAGCTCCTGCCATCTCTCTCCCTCTTGGCAGCTCCTTCCCTGCAGCCCTCAGGCCCCACCCATGCCCTTTTTTACCTCCCAGCTCACCCCTTCGCTTCGCTTGGCTTTCCCTTAATAAACTGTTGGTGTTTTTCACTTTACCCGCGTCTCTGTGGAGCTGAAGCGGCGCAAAACCTGGGCCCGGGGACACGCCGGGCCCTGCTGCTGTTCTCCTCCCCGCTGTGTTCCGTGCACGGACAGAGAGGAGCAAGGGCAGCTCGGGCTGCAAAGGTCCCTGTCCTCCTGCTCCAGCTGCACAGCGGCGTGGAGTTAAAGGGGATGCTGAGCACGCTGAAGGGGAAAAGGACCCTGGGTTATAGAATAGCCAGCTTGAGCGTGCTCTGAACCCAGCCATGAGGGATTCCAGTGCAGGCATCTACTGAGGGCAAAGGAGCTTTCAATGGCCGAAGTTCCCACAACGAGCTTCCTGAAAGCACAGCAATGCTCCATCACTACACAAGGGACAGGAAGAGGGCAGGACAAGAGACCATCGTGGCCTAGCAGTGAGCTCTGGGTGCGCCTAAGAGCAACAGAAGCCCGCAGCGGAGTGGCTGAGCCTCGGGGGCACAACCGTCCCAGCGGCCGCAGCGCTGTCAGGCAGTGCCTGCCTGCTGGGCGCGCTTCCGGCGGCTCTGCTCTCCCCACACGCGAGGAATCAGGCAGCGCCTGCCTCAGACCCTGTCAGAAGCCCGACCGAGTGAGACCAGAGGCAGGGCCTCTTCCCGTCCCTCTGGGGCATGGCTGCAAAACAGCCGCTGTGTCTTCCCACGCCTGTGTTTGGGCTGTGCTGAGCCCAGAGCGGGCCAGCTTGTGCTCTGCTGTGCCAAGAGCGTTCTGGGCAGGCAGGCAGAAGTGCTGAGTGCACAGTGGGCAAGGGGCTCACGAGAGCCTCCTGCGAGAACAGGGCTCCGCTCCCTGGCTGGGAACAGCCTGGTTTTGCTGCCGTGAGCGCAGGCAGGAGTTCGGGCACTTGAACGGGCAGCGGGCAGCTCTTGTTTCTGGGGGGCCCGGGGCTGCGCGCCACAAGGGACACGAGGAAACAGACTCGGGAGAAGGAAGATGAGCTCGAGCTGGAGTGCCTGTGCTACAAGGTGCAGAAGTCATTCAGCCTTGCCAGGGTTTCTTAAGTGTGTGTTGGTGTTCCCTGGGAAATGTATGCTTTTGGGGAAATGCCTTAGGAAGAGAGGGGTTTGCTTCTCAAGCAAACTGCTTCCCCAGGTGCCCCCAGTGAGGTAGATGCAGCTGTCTCCTTTTGGCTCCCTGCACTCGTTTCCGTTCTTGAGGCCCCGTGCACTTGGCAGAGGGGCGTGGGAAGGGAGAAGGCTGTGAAGAGCAGCTTTGGCATCTGCCTGGGCCTGCAGAGACCAAGACAAGCACCAGCGGCAGGGTGTGTCTCCCCACCTTTAAGCACAGGACAGAGGGGGATCATCTCTGTCCGGCCGAGAGCCCCAAATGGCTCTCAAAGAGCTGTGAATTCAAAGGCCTTTATGCACACATCCATGCCATCTTCTCTATCTGCTGTGTTTGAACTCTTGGCAAGAAGCGTTTGCCTCTTGTTTGCTGGAAGCTGCTCTGCTCCAGGGCCAGCAGCGAGCTGGGCTGTGTGGGCTGGGCACCGTGGAGAGTCCTTCCCCGAGCACTTGGCGGGTCGTGGTGTGTCCAGGGCTGTGTTAGACACTCGGGGCAATGGATTCCTTCCAAGCAGGGGCACCTTGGGTGGGGAGGGGATGGCCCCGGAGCACATGGCAACATGTCCCTTTGTGACATGGTGCAGCAGGTTCACCGTGGAACCGAAAGGGACAGCGTGTCTGAGCAGCCCTTTGTGACACGTGCTGACAAATGAGCTGGCAGCGACGCGGCCACGCCACGGTGCTCGGTGCACACGACAGGACAGGAGGTGACAGAGCAGTGCTGTGAGGCGTCCCCGCACAGCCGGCTCATTGGTTGCTGACCCGGAGCTTTTCCAAGGTGTTCCTCCTGCGGCTGGCCTCACGGCCAGACCTCAGGATTCGGTGACTCGGAGCTTTACCGAGGCACCTCCCATCTCTGCGGCCCGTGCCCTTGTGGCCAGGCCCTGGGACTTGGTGACCTCCATCGTTCACCAGGAGTCTCCTCTCATTGCGGCAGGAGGCCTCGAGTGCAGGACTTGCTGTCCTGTAGCCTTCCTGAGGCTCCTCTGTTGCAGGTGCCTGCAAGGCACAACTGCAGCACTCGCTGCCTTTGCCGAGGCATCTGTCTCGAAGGTGCCCTCGAGGTGAGACAGCGAGATGGCAGGCAGACTGCTCAGCCTGTTCAAGGGGCTTCGGGGCAAGAAAAGCAAAGGCCCTGCAGCTGCCCCAGCGCAGCAGCCTGCAGAGCCGGAGCAGTTGCAGCCGCTGCAGGATGGTGAGTGGCGGAGCTGGGCTGCAGGGCCGGTGCCTGCAGCTGGCCTGGCCCCATCCCATCCCATCCCATCCCATCCCATCCCATCCCATCCCATCCCATCCCATCCCATCCCATCCCATCCCATCCCTGTGGACATGCCCATGGACAGGATGGGACAGGGGCTGGGGCTGCCCCCTTAATGGCCGTGCTCCGTCCCCAGGTGTGACAGTGGTCACAGGGCTTTGCAGGTAAAGGGAGAGATGAGAATGTTGACTCCATGATCAGAAGGCTTGATTTGTTATTTTATGCTATATATATTACATTGTAACTATACTAAAAAGAAAAGAATGGAAAAGGTTCCTCAGAAGGCTAGCTAAGCTAAAAATAGAACAGAAAAGAATGCTAACAAAGGAGCTCTCTCCGACTCTGTCCGAGATAGCTCCATCCTTGATTGACAATTAATTATACACATTCAAGATGGGCCAATCACAGGTGGACCTGTTGCATTCCACAGCAGCAGATAACCACTGTTTACATTCTGTCTCTGAGGCCTCTTAGCTTCTCAGAAGGAAAAACCCTAAAGAAAGGATTTTTAGTGAGAGGATGTCTGTGACACCTGGGCACCCGCAGTGCTGTCCCTGCCTGGGGAGGGCAGGGCTGCGCTGTGTTCTCCGGCCTCTCCCACGGCCCCTCAGCTCTGGCTGCGCTTGCTCTTTGGCAGATGCAGCCAGGGACCGAACTCAAGAGCAGGAGCCCACCCGTGGTCGCTTCCACAGAGCAGCGCAGGTACCTGCAGCCATCCCCACCTGGGCTGGGCCTGCTGGCACTGCTCGGCCGGGCCCCGCAGTGGAGCAGACCATGGAACGTTCCTCTCTTCCCGCCCTTCCTTCTGCTGCAGACACTGCGGAGGTTCCTGCGCCTTCGGCACACAAAGACCAGCGGCCCCGCACCCGAGGGCACGGCCGAGCCCAACCCCAGGCCCAGCAAGCTGCGGGCAGAGGCTGCTGCCAGCACAGCGTCCTCTGACCTGGCTGCCAGCTCTGACTGGGAAACGGAGGAGGCTGACATGGCCCTGACGGAGGGCATGGCCACCACCAACACCATCACACAGGGCATCCCAGAGACTGAGGCCATGCCCACGCTGACTGTGAGTCCTGGACCCACTCTGCAGTTTTAACAGAAGTGCTTTTATTCTCTGCAGCAGCCTGGGGCCAGGGCTGAAGGCCTCCCAGGATCACGCAGCCCCTCAAGCCATGTCTGCTGGGCCCCCTCAGCCCCATCACAGTGGGCTGGGAAGGCAAGAACTTTTTAGGGAAAGCTGGGCAAGCTGCTCCCTTGCACAGCACTCCAAGTCTTCCCCATGCCACCTCCAGGTGCAAGCCATGGTGAGTGACAGGCTCCGGAGACTCACGTCCTGTGAGTCTGTGGATGCTGGGCTGCAAACGGCCATTGTCAGCCTCACTGAAGAACACCCGGCCCACGTTGTGATGAACCTCCTGCGCTGTGCCCCAACGTGTGAAAGGTACGGGGCACAAGTGCCTCGAGAGCTCAGTGCTCACTGGCCCGTAGGGCCCATCGCCCTGTACAGCCTGTCCGGCGGGGTCTGCCAGACAGGCAGGGAGCACCGGCACCCTCAGGCCCCTCTGTTTCCTGAGCCTGCTGCCATGCTCCCTCCCGGCCCCACGCAGCTGCACGGGGCACGGTACTGATGCACAGCTCTGGTCCCACAGAGCCGCCGTGCTGATGTGGAGAGCCATAGGCACCTCAGAAGTAGCCACGGAGGAGGTGCTTCCAGTGCTGCTCTCTGTGATAGAGGAACAGCCACCGTATGGCGGCTTCCTCTGCAGCAGGGACAACAAGGCCGTCCTTGCCCTGGCTGTGAGTTTCTGAAGCTGGCCTATGCTGGCCCTCCAGGTTGCCTTCTCAGAAGCTCTTCATGCTCTCCCCACTCTGCAGCTCCCTGCCTGGGCTGAAAGCTGGGCTAGGGGCAGCAGGCCGTGTGCTCTCCCTGCCTCTCCCCTCAGACCCTGCCTCATGGACACCTCGGCACTGAGTGCTGCCTCGGGGTGCTTTGTCTCTTGCAGGCAACTCTGGTGCTGTGGAGGATTGCAAGCATGCCCGAGTGGCACCACGCAATCCACTTTCATTCTCCCCACCTGTTCGTGCCTTTGCTCTTGCAAATTTTCACCACCACGGAGCAGAGGCCAGAGGACGTGGAGACCCAGCGCTTCTGGAGAGCGTGCCGGGAGGAACACGGCCTTCCCAGCGAGCCCAACAGGTGCCAGCCACCCTGTCCTTCCCGCGCCCTTGCGGCCAGGGCCTGTGCTCCCAGAGTGACCTGGCCTTGGCTCGGCACACAGGTTTGCAGTGCAGACCATGAAGGCTCTGCTCTCCCAACTGGGCTTTGGCAAGAACGTGCTGGCTCTGGAGCACAAGCAGCTCTGGGACACCCTGCTCTGTGCCGACAGCCAGCACTATGCAGCGGCTCTGCTGGCCAGGTGAGATCCCCTAGTCCCCACCGCCACCGCCAGCACTTGTGCCCCGTGCCCGGAGTGGCCCACACAGTCCCCGGGGATTGTAAGCAAGAGGGCCTCGTCACCGGGGGAGGGCCGAGCAGACTGCAAAGGGCTGGGAGAGGAGGATGCCCTGCAGCAGCCGCCTCCCAAGGGACCCATGTCCCCTTGCAGAGTGCTGGGGAAAGATGAAACCTCTGTGACAGGTCTGCCTGCCCGGCTCAGAGCCTTGGTGCCTTTTTCCCCTGCCAGGGAGATGCGCTGTGGCTTGACCCCCTTGTGTCCCCACATGGCCTCGCACCTGCTCAGCCTGCTCATCGCGAAGCAGCCCCGCTGGCATCTGCCTGCCCTGGCCTTCTTTGTGGAGGTGAGCCTGATGGCCAGTGCTGCCTGGCTGAGCTGCCGCCCAGCTCTCTGGTCTCTGGTAGTTGCAGCTGCCTGGGATGCTGCCCACGCCCGCTGCTGCTGCCTGGAGCCGGCCCTGCAGCGGCTCCGGGCTCCTGCCGGCCGGCTCCCCTGCCACTGCCCTGTGCCCTTCAGCTCCTGGAGTGTCTGGACCTGAGCAAACACGGTCCCAGTGCCCTGTTGGTGCTATCCCGGCACCTGCCGAGCCAGAGCAGGGACAGGCTGCGCCTGGAGCTCAGAGGCCTCGTGGTGCTCAGCAAGGAGCCCTCGCTGGTGAGAAGGGGACAGTGGGTGAAGCCGCACTGGCAGCGTGGGGCTGGGGAAGGCAGACCACAGGGCTTGGCTGGGCTTTGGCAGCAGAGGCAGCTGCTGCCAGCTCTCCCGACTCCCGCTTCAGCTGCCTGAGTGCCCCAAGCAGCTGTTGGTGCTGCGGCCAGTCATGGATTCACAGCACAGCCTGGTCTTGCACACAGGCCGGAGGAATATGCGGCCTCTGTCAACACCTGGTGGAGCAGCTGGCGGATCCAGATGCAGAGATGGTCGGGATGAGCCTCTCTGTGCTCACGCATGTGCTCCAGGACAAAGACCTCGAGATACCCAGCATCACCACCCTGAAGCTGGTGGAGTCCCTCCTGCCACACTTTGAGAACGTAAGGCTCTGTGCCCCCAGCCGTGGGCACTGGATGCTGCCTGCCTGGAAACTTTGTGCCCGCTGCATGTTTGGGCCTTTGCCCCAATGGGCCTGGAGTAGCTGGTGCTTAGGACTTCTCCTTTCCTCCAGGACAACAGCCATGTGCAGCTGCTCTCCATCCAGCTCTTCAGCAAGGTGATGGAGTTGCAAGTGGAGGAGGGGGGAAATCCTCTTACCACAATTGTGAGCCAGAGCCTGCTGCCTCTATTCTTGGGCTGGCACCATGAGAACGTGCACGTGGCCGAGGTGAGGTTTGGTGTGATGCTGCCGCATCCCTGGGAGGGGGCTCGGCCGCCTCCTGCCCCGGCGCCTCGTGGGCTCCAGCCTCCCCTGGCCTTGGCACAGGGAGCCAGCTCCCGTGTGACTCCCCCGCGCTCCGGTGCCACGTGCGGCTCTCTGCTGCTCTGCAGGCCTCTCGCGAAGCCCTGCTTTGTGCCGCACGCTTCCTAAGGAGGAGGGATCTCGAGGAGCTCCTGAGCAAGAAGCGGCGGATGGAGTTCGCCCAGAGCCTGGTAAGGACACCCGCGAGCCCCAGCCGCAGGCTGGAGTGGAGAAGCCTCCTGCCCCCGGTGCTCAGTGTGGAGGGCTGGCAGCTGTGCCCCTGCCCGGCGCCGCAGCTGGGCCCGCCGGCCTGCGCCCCCCACGCCGCTCCCTGCCCTGGGCCGTGCGCGCCGGCTCGGCCGGTGCAGGGCGCAGGGAGCGCCCGGCCGAGGGGCAGAGCCCGCGCCAAACCTTCCCGGCCGGCGCTCTCCGCAGCTGCTGCAGGACGAGAGCCGAGCGGCCGAGCACCTGCGCTGGGCCCTGCCGCACCTGCAGCGCCCACAGAGGTCCCTGCGAAAGGCGGCCGTCAGGTTGATCGGTGAGCCAGCAGCCCGGCGCCCCTTCCCGCCTCCCGGCCCGGCTGCTAGCCCGGCAGCAGGAGCCGCGCCCGTGCCGCTGCAGCCCCGCCCGTCCTGGGCGCTGCCGCCGCCCTCCCGCAGCCGTGCTCTCGGCCGGCAGCGTGCGGCAGGGCCGGCAGGAGCCCTGCCCGGGAGGAGGGCGTGCGGCCACAGGGCTGGCAGCGCCCGTGTCGGGCAGCTGTGCCGCCTGGCGCCGCCACATGCTCTGTCTTGCCAGGGGTGGCCGGAGTGCTCGTGATGGGGCAGAAGGAGGAGCTCCAGCTCCTCAGTCAGGGTGAGTCAGGGCAGCCGCGTGGGGGGCACAGCCCGGAGAGCTTCCGGGGACAAGGGGGGTGATCCGTGGCCAGCACCTTCCGGCCGAAGCCCTTGTCTCCCGCTCCCTCTTGGCCATGGCAAGAGCCGGCTGGGATGGCCCTGGCAGGAGGCTTTCGTTGGATTCCCTCTATCTGGCCTCTGACCATGGCTCTGTTCCTCTCTCTTCCAGCTCTTCAAGCCCTCAGGGAAGACGAGATCCTATCCGGCATGAGTACATGGATTCAGATGAAATTCGAAAGAAGATCTGCAGAACTTCGTCTGTCTCCTAGATCAGATCTACCTGTACTGGCCTCCTTTGATGATTTTCAGTTCCCATCAAAGATGGGAGAACCTGCATATCAGAAGGGACCAGCTGCAGCTCCAGGCATGGCTCTGGCTGCTCACAGCTGAGCCTGTGCGAAGCTCCAACAGCTCCTGCCATCTCTCTCCCTCTTGGCAGCTCCTTCCCTGCAGCCCTCAGGCCCCACCCATGCCCTTTTTTACCTCCCAGCTCACCCCTTCGCTTCGCTTGGCTTTCCCTTAATAAACTGTTGGTGTTTTTCACTTTACCCGCGTCTCTGTGGAGCTGAAGCGGCGCAAAACCTGGGCCCGGGGACACGCCGGGCCCTGCTGCTGTTCTCCTCCCCGCTGTGTTCCGTGCACGGACAGAGAGGAGCAAGGGCAGCTCGGGCTGCAAAGGTCCCTGTCCTCCTGCTCCAGCTGCACAGCGGCGTGGAGTTAAAGGGGATGCTGAGCACGCTGAAGGGGAAAAGGACCCTGGGTTATAGAATAGCCAGCTTGAGCGTGCTCTGAACCCAGCCATGAGGGATTCCAGTGCAGGCATCTACTGAGGGCAAAGGAGCTTTCAATGGCCGAAGTTCCCACAACGAGCTTCCTGAAAGCACAGCAATGCTCCATCACTACACAAGGGACAGGAAGAGGGCAGGACAAGAGACCATCGTGGCCTAGCAGTGAGCTCTGGGTGCGCCTAAGAGCAACAGAAGCCCGCAGCGGAGTGGCTGAGCCTCGGGGGCACAACCGTCCCAGCGGCCGCAGCGCTGTCAGGCAGTGCCTGCCTGCTGGGCGCGCTTCCGGCGGCTCTGCTCTCCCCACACGCGAGGAATCAGGCAGCGCCTGCCTCAGACCCTGTCAGAAGCCCGACCGAGTGAGACCAGAGGCAGGGCCTCTTCCCGTCCCTCTGGGGCATGGCTGCAAAACAGCCGCTGTGTCTTCCCACGCCTGTGTTTGGGCTGTGCTGAGCCCAGAGCGGGCCAGCTTGTGCTCTGCTGTGCCAAGAGCGTTCTGGGCAGGCAGGCAGAAGTGCTGAGTGCACAGTGGGCAAGGGGCTCACGAGAGCCTCCTGCGAGAACAGGGCTCCGCTCCCTGGCTGGGAACAGCCTGGTTTTGCTGCCGTGAGCGCAGGCAGGAGTTCGGGCACTTGAACGGGCAGCGGGCAGCTCTTGTTTCTGGGGGGCCCCGGGCTGCGCGCCACAAGGGACACGAGGAAACAGACTCGGGAGAAGGAAGATGAGCTCGAGCTGGAGTGCCTGTGCTACAAGGTGCAGAAGTCATTCAGCCTTGCCAGGGTTTCTTAAGTGTGTGTTGGTGTTGCCTGGGAAATGTATGCTTTTGGGGAAATGCCTTAGGAAGAGAGGGGTTTGCTTCTCAAGCAAACTGCTTCCCCAGGTGCCCCCAGTGAGGTAGATGCAGCTGTCTCCTTTTGGCTCCCTGCACTCGTTTCCGTTCTTGAGGCCCCGTGCACTTGGCAGAGGGGCGTGGGAAGGGAGAAGGCTGTGAAGAGCAGCTTTGGCATCTGCCTGGGCCTGCAGAGACCAAGACAAGCACCAGCGGCAGGGTGTGTCTCCCCACCTTTAAGCACAGGACAGAGGGGGATCATCTCTGTCCGGCCGAGAGCCCCAAATGGCTCTCAAAGAGCTGTGAATTCAAAGGCCTTTATGCACACATCCATGCCATCTTCTCTATCTGCTGTGTTTGAACTCTTGGCAAGAAGCGTTTGCCTCTTGTTTGCTGGAAGCTGCTCTGCTCCAGGGCCAGCAGCGAGCTGGGCTGTGTGGGCTGGGCACCGTGGAGAGTCCTTCCCCGAGCACTTGGCGGGTCGTGGTGTGTCCAGGGCTGTGTTAGACACTCGGGGCAATGGATTCCTTCCAAGCAGGGGCACCTTGGGTGGGGAGGGGATGGCCCCGGAGCACATGGCAACATGTCCCTTTGTGACATGGTGCAGCAGGTTCACCGTGGAACCGAAAGGGACAGCGTGTCTGAGCAGCCCTTTGTGACACGTGCTGACAAATGAGCTGGCAGCGACGCGGCCACGCCACGGTGCTCGGTGCACACGACAGGACAGGAGGTGACAGAGCAGTGCTGTGAGGCGTCCCCGCACAGCCGGCTCATTGGTTGCTGACCCGGAGCTTTTCCAAGGTGTTCCTCCTGCGGCTGGCCTCACGGCCAGACCTCAGGATTCGGTGACTCGGAGCTTTACCGAGGCACCTCCCATCTCTGCGGCCCGTGCCCTTGTGGCCAGGCCCTGGGACTTGGTGACCTCCATCGTTCACCAGGAGTCTCCTCTCATTGCGGCAGGAGGCCTCGAGTGCAGGACTTGCTGTCCTGTAGCCTTCCTGAGGCTCCTCTGTTGCAGGTGCCTGCAAGGCACAACTGCAGCACTCGCTGCCTTTGCCGAGGCATCTGTCTCGAAGGTGCCCTCGAGGTGAGACAGCGAGATGGCAGGCAGACTGCTCAGCCTGTTCAAGGGGCTTCGGGGCAAGAAAAGCAAAGGCCCTGCAGCTGCCCCAGCGCAGCAGCCTGCAGAGCCGGAGCAGTTGCAGCCGCTGCAGGATGGTGAGTGGCGGAGCTGGGCTGCAGGGCCGGTGCCTGCAGCTGGCCTGGCCCCATCCCATCCCATCCCATCCCATCCCATCCCATCCCATCCCATCCCATCCCATCCCATCCCATCCCTGTGGACATGCCCATGGACAGGATGGGACAGGGGCTGGGGCTGCCCCCTTAATGGCCGTGCTCCGTCCCCAGGTGTGACAGTGGTCACAGGGCTTTGCAGGTAAAGGGAGAGATGAGAATGTTGACTCCATGATCAGAAGGCTTGATTTGTTATTTTATGCTATATATATTACATTGTAACTATACTAAAAAGAAAAGAATGGAAAAGGTTCCTCAGAAGGCTAGCTAAGCTAAAAATAGAACAGAAAAGAATGCTAACAAAGGAGCTCTCTCCGACTCTGTCCGAGATAGCTCCATCCTTGATTGACAATTAATTATACACATTCAAGATGGGCCAATCACAGGTGGACCTGTTGCATTCCACAGCAGCAGATAACCACTGTTTACATTCTGTCTCTGAGGCCTCTTAGCTTCTCAGAAGGAAAAACCCTAAAGAAAGGATTTTTAGTGAGAGGATGTCTGTGACACCTGGGCACCCGCAGTGCTGTCCCTGCCTGGGGAGGGCAGGGCTGCGCTGTGTTCTCCGGCCTCTCCCACGGCCCCTCAGCTCTGGCTGCGCTTGCTCTTTGGCAGATGCAGCCAGGGACCGAACTCAAGAGCAGGAGCCCACCCGTGGTCGCTTCCACAGAGCAGCGCAGGTACCTGCAGCCATCCCCACCTGGGCTGGGCCTGCTGGCACTGCTCGGCCGGGCCCCGCAGTGGAGCAGACCATGGAACGTTCCTCTCTTCCCGCCCTTCCTTCTGCTGCAGACACTGCGGAGGTTCCTGCGCCTTCGGCACACAAAGACCAGCGGCCCCGCACCCGAGGGCACGGCCGAGCCCAACCCCAGGCCCAGCAAGCTGCGGGCAGAGGCTGCTGCCAGCACAGCGTCCTCTGACCTGGCTGCCAGCTCTGACTGGGAAACGGAGGAGGCTGACATGGCCCTGACGGAGGGCATGGCCACCACCAACACCATCACACAGGGCATCCCAGAGACTGAGGCCATGCCCACGCTGACTGTGAGTCCTGGACCCACTCTGCAGTTTTAACAGAAGTGCTTTTATTCTCTGCAGCAGCCTGGGGCCAGGGCTGAAGGCCTCCCAGGATCACGCAGCCCCTCAAGCCATGTCTGCTGGGCCCCCTCAGCCCCATCACAGTGGGCTGGGAAGGCAAGAACTTTTTAGGGAAAGCTGGGCAAGCTGCTCCCTTGCACAGCACTCCAAGTCTTCCCCATGCCACCTCCAGGTGCAAGCCATGGTGAGTGACATGCTCCGGAGACTCACGTCCTGTGAGTCTGTGGATGCTGGGCTGCAAACGGCCATTGTCAGCCTCACTGAAGAACACCCGGCCCACGTTGTGATGAACCTCCTGCGCTGTGCCCCAACGTGTGAAAGGTACGGGGCACAAGTGCCTCGAGAGCTCAGTGCTCACTGGCCCGTAGGGCCCATCGCCCTGTACAGCCTGTCCGGCGGGGTCTGCCAGACAGGCAGGGAGCACCGGCACCCTCAGGCCCCTCTGTTTCCTGAGCCTGCTGCCATGCTCCCTCCCGGCCCCACGCAGCTGCACGGGGCACGGTACTGATGCACAGCTCTGGTCCCACAGAGCCGCCGTGCTGATGTGGAGAGCCATAGGCACCTCAGAAGTAGCCACGGAGGAGGTGCTTCCAGTGCTGCTCTCTGTGATAGAGGAACAGCCACCGTATGGCGGCTTCCTCTGCAGCAGGGACAACAAGGCCGTCCTTGCCCTGGCTGTGAGTTTCTGAAGCTGGCCTATGCTGGCCCTCCAGGTTGCCTTCTCAGAAGCTCTTCATGCTCTCCCCACTCTGCAGCTCCCTGCCTGGGCTGAAAGCTGGGCTAGGGGCAGCAGGCCGTGTGCTCTCCCTGCCTCTCCCCTCAGACCCTGCCTCATGGACACCTCGGCACTGAGTGCTGCCTCGGGGTGCTTTGTCTCTTGCAGGCAACTCTGGTGCTGTGGAGGATTGCAAGCATGCCCGAGTGGCACCACGCAATCCACTTTCATTCTCCCCACCTGTTCGTGCCTTTGCTCTTGCAAATTTTCACCACCACGGAGCAGAGGCCAGAGGACGTGGAGACCCAGCGCTTCTGGAGAGCGTGCCGGGAGGAACACGGCCTTCCCAGCGAGCCCAACAGGTGCCAGCCACCCTGTCCTTCCCGCGCCCTTGCGGCCAGGGCCTGTGCTCCCAGAGTGACCTGGCCTTGGCTCGGCACACAGGTTTGCAGTGCAGACCATGAAGGCTCTGCTCTCCCAACTGGGCTTTGGCAAGAACGTGCTGGCTCTGGAGCACAAGCAGCTCTGGGACACCCTGCTCTGTGCCGACAGCCAGCACTATGCAGCGGCTCTGCTGGCCAGGTGAGATCCCCTAGTCCCCACCGCCACCGCCAGCACTTGTGCCCCGTGCCCGGAGTGGCCCACACAGTCCCCGGGGATTGTAAGCAAGAGGGCCTCGTCACCGGGGGAGGGCCGAGCAGACTGCAAAGGGCTGGGAGAGGAGGATGCCCTGCAGCAGCCGCCTCCCAAGGGACCCATGTCCCCTTGCAGAGTGCTGGGGAAAGATGAAACCTCTGTGACAGGTCTGCCTGCCCGGCTCAGAGCCTTGGTGCCTTTTTCCCCTGCCAGGGAGATGCGCTGTGGCTTGACCCCCTTGTGTCCCCACATGGCCTCGCACCTGCTCAGCCTGCTCATCGCGAAGCAGCCCCGCTGGCATCTGCCTGCCCTGGCCTTCTTTGTGGAGGTGAGCCTGATGGCCAGTGCTGCCTGGCTGAGCTGCCGCCCAGCTCTCTGGTCTCTGGTAGTTGCAGCTGCCTGGGATGCTGCCCACGCCCGCTGCTGCTGCCTGGAGCCGGCCCTGCAGCGGCTCCGGGCTCCTGCCGGCCGGCTCCCCTGCCACTGCCCTGTGCCCTTCAGCTCCTGGAGTGTCTGGACCTGAGCAAACACGGTCCCAGTGCCCTGTTGGTGCTATCCCGGCACCTGCCGAGCCAGAGCAGGGACAGGCTGCGCCTGGAGCTCAGAGGCCTCGTGGTGCTCAGCAAGGAGCCCTCGCTGGTGAGAAGGGGACAGTGGGTGAAGCCGCACTGGCAGCGTGGGGCTGGGGAAGGCAGACCACAGGGCTTGGCTGGGCTTTGGCAGCAGAGGCAGCTGCTGCCAGCTCTCCCGACTCCCGCTTCAGCTGCCTGAGTGCCCCAAGCAGCTGTTGGTGCTGCGGCCAGTCATGGATTCACAGCACAGCCTGGTCTTGCACACAGGCCGGAGGAATATGCGGCCTCTGTCAACACCTGGTGGAGCAGCTGGCGGATCCAGATGCAGAGATGGTCGGGATGAGCCTCTCTGTGCTCACGCATGTGCTCCAGGACAAAGACCTCGAGATACCCAGCATCACCACCCTGAAGCTGGTGGAGTCCCTCCTGCCACACTTTGAGAACGTAAGGCTCTGTGCCCCCAGCCGTGGGCACTGGATGCTGCCTGCCTGGAAACTTTGTGCCCGCTGCATGTTTGGGCCTTTGCCCCAATGGGCCTGGAGTAGCTGGTGCTTAGGACTTCTCCTTTCCTCCAGGACAACAGCCATGTGCAGCTGCTCTCCATCCAGCTCTTCAGCAAGGTGATGGAGTTGCAAGTGGAGGAGGGGGGAAATCCTCTTACCACAATTGTGAGCCAGAGCCTGCTGCCTCTATTCTTGGGCTGGCACCATGAGAACGTGCACGTGGCCGAGGTGAGGTTTGGTGTGATGCTGCCGCATCCCTGGGAGGGGGCTCGGCCGCCTCCTGCCCCGGCGCCTCGTGGGCTCCAGCCTCCCCTGGCCTTGGCACAGGGAGCCAGCTCCCGTGTGACTCCCCCGCGCTCCGGTGCCACGTGCGGCTCTCTGCTGCTCTGCAGGCCTCTCGCGAAGCCCTGCTTTGTGCCGCACGCTTCCTAAGGAGGAGGGATCTCGAGGAGCTCCTGAGCAAGAAGCGGCGGATGGAGTTCGCCCAGAGCCTGGTAAGGACACCCGCGAGCCCCAGCCGCAGGCTGGAGTGGAGAAGCCTCCTGCCCCCGGTGCTCAGTGTGGAGGGCTGGCAGCTGTGCCCCTGCCCGGCGCCGCAGCTGGGCCCGCCGGCCTGCGCCCCCCACGCCGCTCCCTGCCCTGGGCCGTGCGCGCCGGCTCGGCCGGTGCAGGGCGCAGGGAGCGCCCGGCCGAGGGGCAGAGCCCGCGCCAAACCTTCCCGGCCGGCGCTCTCCGCAGCTGCTGCAGGACGAGAGCCGAGCGGCCGAGCACCTGCGCTGGGCCCTGCCGCACCTGCAGCGCCCACAGAGGTCCCTGCGAAAGGCGGCCGTCAGGTTGATCGGTGAGCCAGCAGCCCGGCGCCCCTTCCCGCCTCCCGGCCCGGCTGCTAGCCCGGCAGCAGGAGCCGCGCCCGTGCCGCTGCAGCCCCGCCCGTCCTGGGCGCTGCCGCCGCCCTCCCGCAGCCGTGCTCTCGGCCGGCAGCGTGCGGCAGGGCCGGCAGGAGCCCTGCCCGGGAGGAGGGCGTGCGGCCACAGGGCTGGCAGCGCCCGTGTCGGGCAGCTGTGCCGCCTGGCGCCGCCACATGCTCTGTCTTGCCAGGGGTGGCCGGAGTGCTCGTGATGGGGCAGAAGGAGGAGCTCCAGCTCCTCAGTCAGGGTGAGTCAGGGCAGCCGCGTGGGGGGCACAGCCCGGAGAGCTTCCGGGGACAAGGGGGGTGATCCGTGGCCAGCACCTTCCGGCCGAAGCCCTTGTCTCCCGCTCCCTCTTGGCCATGGCAAGAGCCGGCTGGGATGGCCCTGGCAGGAGGCTTTCGTTGGATTCCCTCTATCTGGCCTCTGACCATGGCTCTGTTCCTCTCTCTTCCAGCTCTTCAAGCCCTCAGGGAAGACGAGATCCTATCCGGCATGAGTACATGGATTCAGATGAAATTCGAAAGAAGATCTGCAGAACTTCGTCTGTCTCCTAGATCAGATCTACCTGTACTGGCCTCCTTTGATGATTTTCAGTTCCCATCAAAGATGGGAGAACCTGCATATCAGAAGGGACCAGCTGCAGCTCCAGGCATGGCTCTGGCTGCTCACAGCTGAGCCTGTGCGAAGCTCCAACAGCTCCTGCCATCTCTCTCCCTCTTGGCAGCTCCTTCCCTGCAGCCCTCAGGCCCCACCCATGCCCTTTTTTACCTCCCAGCTCACCCCTTCGCTTCGCTTGGCTTTCCCTTAATAAACTGTTGGTGTTTTTCACTTTACCCGCGTCTCTGTGGAGCTGAAGCGGCGCAAAACCTGGGCCCGGGGACACGCCGGGCCCTGCTGCTGTTCTCCTCCCCGCTGTGTTCCGTGCACGGACAGAGAGGAGCAAGGGCAGCTCGGGCTGCAAAGGTCCCTGTCCTCCTGCTCCAGCTGCACAGCGGCGTGGAGTTAAAGGGGATGCTGAGCACGCTGAAGGGGAAAAGGACCCTGGGTTATAGAATAGCCAGCTTGAGCGTGCTCTGAACCCAGCCATGAGGGATTCCAGTGCAGGCATCTACTGAGGGCAAAGGAGCTTTCAATGGCCGAAGTTCCCACAACGAGCTTCCTGAAAGCACAGCAATGCTCCATCACTACACAAGGGACAGGAAGAGGGCAGGACAAGAGACCATCGTGGCCTAGCAGTGAGCTCTGGGTGCGCCTAAGAGCAACAGAAGCCCGCAGCGGAGTGGCTGAGCCTCGGGGGCACAACCGTCCCAGCGGCCGCAGCGCTGTCAGGCAGTGCCTGCCTGCTGGGCGCGCTTCCGGCGGCTCTGCTCTCCCCACACGCGAGGAATCAGGCAGCGCCTGCCTCAGACCCTGTCAGAAGCCCGACCGAGTGAGACCAGAGGCAGGGCCTCTTCCCGTCCCTCTGGGGCATGGCTGCAAAACAGCCGCTGTGTCTTCCCACGCCTGTGTTTGGGCTGTGCTGAGCCCAGAGCGGGCCAGCTTGTGCTCTGCTGTGCCAAGAGCGTTCTGGGCAGGCAGGCAGAAGTGCTGAGTGCACAGTGGGCAAGGGGCTCACGAGAGCCTCCTGCGAGAACAGGGCTCCGCTCCCTGGCTGGGAACAGCCTGGTTTTGCTGCCGTGAGCGCAGGCAGGAGTTCGGGCACTTGAACGGGCAGCGGGCAGCTCTTGTTTCTGGGGGGCCCCGGGCTGCGCGCCACAAGGGACACGAGGAAACAGACTCGGGAGAAGGAAGATGAGCTCGAGCTGGAGTGCCTGTGCTACAAGGTGCAGAAGTCATTCAGCCTTGCCAGGGTTTCTTAAGTGTGTGTTGGTGTTGCCTGGGAAATGTATGCTTTTGGGGAAATGCCTTAGGAAGAGAGGGGTTTGCTTCTCAAGCAAACTGCTTCCCCAGGTGCCCCCAGTGAGGTAGATGCAGCTGTCTCCTTTTGGCTCCCTGCACTCGTTTCCGTTCTTGAGGCCCCGTGCACTTGGCAGAGGGGCGTGGGAAGGGAGAAGGCTGTGAAGAGCAGCTTTGGCATCTGCCTGGGCCTGCAGAGACCAAGACAAGCACCAGCGGCAGGGTGTGTCTCCCCACCTTTAAGCACAGGACAGAGGGGGATCATCTCTGTCCGGCCGAGAGCCCCAAATGGCTCTCAAAGAGCTGTGAATTCAAAGGCCTTTATGCACACATCCATGCCATCTTCTCTATCTGCTGTGTTTGAACTCTTGGCAAGAAGCGTTTGCCTCTTGTTTGCTGGAAGCTGCTCTGCTCCAGGGCCAGCAGCGAGCTGGGCTGTGTGGGCTGGGCACCGTGGAGAGTCCTTCCCCGAGCACTTGGCGGGTCGTGGTGTGTCCAGGGCTGTGTTAGACACTCGGGGCAATGGATTCCTTCCAAGCAGGGGCACCTTGGGTGGGGAGGGGATGGCCCCGGAGCACATGGCAACATGTCCCTTTGTGACATGGTGCAGCAGGTTCACCGTGGAACCGAAAGGGACAGCGTGTCTGAGCAGCCCTTTGTGACACGTGCTGACAAATGAGCTGGCAGCGACGCGGCCACGCCACGGTGCTCGGTGCACACGACAGGACAGGAGGTGACAGAGCAGTGCTGTGAGGCGTCCCCGCACAGCCGGCTCATTGGTTGCTGACCCGGAGCTTTTCCAAGGTGTTCCTCCTGCGGCTGGCCTCACGGCCAGACCTCAGGATTCGGTGACTCGGAGCTTTACCGAGGCACCTCCCATCTCTGCGGCCCGTGCCCTTGTGGCCAGGCCCTGGGACTTGGTGACCTCCATCGTTCACCAGGAGTCTCCTCTCATTGCGGCAGGAGGCCTCGAGTGCAGGACTTGCTGTCCTGTAGCCTTCCTGAGGCTCCTCTGTTGCAGGTGCCTGCAAGGCACAACTGCAGCACTCGCTGCCTTTGCCGAGGCATCTGTCTCGAAGGTGCCCTCGAGGTGAGACAGCGAGATGGCAGGCAGACTGCTCAGCCTGTTCAAGGGGCTTCGGGGCAAGAAAAGCAAAGGCCCTGCAGCTGCCCCAGCGCAGCAGCCTGCAGAGCCGGAGCAGTTGCAGCCGCTGCAGGATGGTGAGTGGCGGAGCTGGGCTGCAGGGCCGGTGCCTGCAGCTGGCCTGGCCCCATCCCATCCCATCCCATCCCATCCCATCCCATCCCATCCCATCCCATCCCTGTGGACATGCCCATGGACAGGATGGGACAGGGGCTGGGGCTGCCCCCTTAATGGCCGTGCTCCGTCCCCAGGTGTGACAGTGGTCACAGGGCTTTGCAGGTAAAGGGAGAGATGAGAATGTTGACTCCATGATCAGAAGGCTTGATTTGTTATTTTATGCTATATATATTACATTGTAACTATACTAAAAAGAAAAGAATGGAAAAGGTTCCTCAGAAGGCTAGCTAAGCTAAAAATAGAACAGAAAAGAATGCTAACAAAGGAGCTCTCTCCGACTCTGTCCGAGATAGCTCCATCCTTGATTGACAATTAATTATACACATTCAAGATGGGCCAATCACAGGTGGACCTGTTGCATTCCACAGCAGCAGATAACCACTGTTTACATTCTGTCTCTGAGGCCTCTTAGCTTCTCAGAAGGAAAAACCCTAAAGA
Source organism: Setophaga petechia (assembly GCA_024362935.1). NCBI lineage: Eukaryota > Metazoa > Chordata > Aves > Passeriformes > Parulidae > Setophaga > Setophaga petechia. Next base: position 20,749 of record JANCRA010000532.1, read on the forward strand.
AAGGATTTTTAGTGAGAGGATGTCTGTGACACCTGGGCACCCGCAGTGCTGTCCCTGCCTGGGGAGGGCAGGGCTGCGCTGTGTTCTCCGGCCTCTCCCACGGCCCCTCAGCTCTGGCTGCGCTTGCTCTTTGGCAGATGCAGCCAGGGACCGAACTCAAGAGCAGGAGCCCACCCGTGGTCGCTTCCACAGAGCAGCGCAGGTACCTGCAGCCATCCCCACCTGGGCTGGGCCTGCTGGCACTGCTCGGCCGGGCCCCGCAGTGGAGCAGACCATGGAACGTTCCTCTCTTCCCGCCCTTCCTTCTGCTGCAGACACTGCGGAGGTTCCTGCGCCTTCGGCACACAAAGACCAGCGGCCCCGCACCCGAGGGCACGGCCGAGCCCAACCCCAGGCCCAGCAAGCTGCGGGCAGAGGCTGCTGCCAGCACAGCGTCCTCTGACCTGGCTGCCAGCTCTGACTGGGAAACGGAGGAGGCTGACATGGCCCTGACGGAGGGCATGGCCACCACCAACACCATCACACAGGGCATCCCAGAGACTGAGGCCATGCCCACGCTGACTGTGAGTCCTGGACCCACTCTGCAGTTTTAACAGAAGTGCTTTTATTCTCTGCAGCAGCCTGGGGCCAGGGCTGAAGGCCTCCCAGGATCACGCAGCCCCTCAAGCCATGTCTGCTGGGCCCCCTCAGCCCCATCACAGTGGGCTGGGAAGGCAAGAACTTTTTAGGGAAAGCTGGGCAAGCTGCTCCCTTGCACAGCACTCCAAGTCTTCCCCATGCCACCTCCAGGTGCAAGCCATGGTGAGTGACAGGCTCCGGAGACTCACGTCCTGTGAGTCTGTGGATGCTGGGCTGCAAACGGCCATTGTCAGCCTCACTGAAGAACACCCGGCCCACGTTGTGATGAACCTCCTGCGCTGTGCCCCAACGTGTGAAAGGTACGGGGCACAAGTGCCTCGAGAGCTCAGTGCTCACTGGCCCGTAGGGCCCATCGCCCTGTACAGCCTGTCCGGCGGGGTCTGCCAGACAGGCAGGGAGCACCGGCACCCTCAGGCCCCTCTGTTTCCTGAGCCTGCTGCCATGCTCCCTCCCGGCCCCACGCAGCTGCACGGGGCACGGTACTGATGCACAGCTCTGGTCCCACAGAGCCGCCGTGCTGATGTGGAGAGCCATAGGCACCTCAGAAGTAGCCACGGAGGAGGTGCTTCCAGTGCTGCTCTCTGTGATAGAGGAACAGCCACCGTATGGCGGCTTCCTCTGCAGCAGGGACAACAAGGCCGTCCTTGCCCTGGCTGTGAGTTTCTGAAGCTGGCCTATGCTGGCCCTCCAGGTTGCCTTCTCAGAAGCTCTTCATGCTCTCCCCACTCTGCAGCTCCCTGCCTGGGCTGAAAGCTGGGCTAGGGGCAGCAGGCCGTGTGCTCTCCCTGCCTCTCCCCTCAGACCCTGCCTCATGGACACCTCGGCACTGAGTGCTGCCTCGGGGTGCTTTGTCTCTTGCAGGCAACTCTGGTGCTGTGGAGGATTGCAAGCATGCCCGAGTGGCACCACGCAATCCACTTTCATTCTCCCCACCTGTTCGTGCCTTTGCTCTTGCAAATTTTCACCACCACGGAGCAGAGGCCAGAGGACGTGGAGACCCAGCGCTTCTGGAGAGCGTGCCGGGAGGAACACGGCCTTCCCAGCGAGCCCAACAGGTGCCAGCCACCCTGTCCTTCCCGCGCCCTTGCGGCCAGGGCCTGTGCTCCCAGAGTGACCTGGCCTTGGCTCGGCACACAGGTTTGCAGTGCAGACCATGAAGGCTCTGCTCTCCCAACTGGGCTTTGGCAAGAACGTGCTGGCTCTGGAGCACAAGCAGCTCTGGGACACCCTGCTCTGTGCCGACAGCCAGCACTATGCAGCGGCTCTGCTGGCCAGGTGAGATCCCCTAGTCCCCACCGCCACCGCCAGCACTTGTGCCCCGTGCCCGGAGTGGCCCACACAGTCCCCGGGGATTGTAAGCAAGAGGGCCTCGTCACCGGGGGAGGGCCGAGCAGACTGCAAAGGGCTGGGAGAGGAGGATGCCCTGCAGCAGCCGCCTCCCAAGGGACCCATGTCCCCTTGCAGAGTGCTGGGGAAAGATGAAACCTCTGTGACAGGTCTGCCTGCCCGGCTCAGAGCCTTGGTGCCTTTTTCCCCTGCCAGGGAGATGCGCTGTGGCTTGACCCCCTTGTGTCCCCACATGGCCTCGCACCTGCTCAGCCTGCTCATCGCGAAGCAGCCCCGCTGGCATCTGCCTGCCCTGGCCTTCTTTGTGGAGGTGAGCCTGATGGCCAGTGCTGCCTGGCTGAGCTGCCGCCCAGCTCTCTGGTCTCTGGTAGTTGCAGCTGCCTGGGATGCTGCCCACGCCCGCTGCTGCTGCCTGGAGCCGGCCCTGCAGCGGCTCCGGGCTCCTGCCGGCCGGCTCCCCTGCCACTGCCCTGTGCCCTTCAGCTCCTGGAGTGTCTGGACCTGAGCAAACACGGTCCCAGTGCCCTGTTGGTGCTATCCCGGCACCTGCCGAGCCAGAGCAGGGACAGGCTGCGCCTGGAGCTCAGAGGCCTCGTGGTGCTCAGCAAGGAGCCCTCGCTGGTGAGAAGGGGACAGTGGGTGAAGCCGCACTGGCAGCGTGGGGCTGGGGAAGGCAGACCACAGGGCTTGGCTGGGCTTTGGCAGCAGAGGCAGCTGCTGCCAGCTCTCCCGACTCCCGCTTCAGCTGCCTGAGTGCCCCAAGCAGCTGTTGGTGCTGCGGCCAGTCATGGATTCACAGCACAGCCTGGTCTTGCACACAGGCCGGAGGAATATGCGGCCTCTGTCAACACCTGGTGGAGCAGCTGGCGGATCCAGATGCAGAGATGGTCGGGATGAGCCTCTCTGTGCTCACGCATGTGCTCCAGGACAAAGACCTCGAGATACCCAGCATCACCACCCTGAAGCTGGTGGAGTCCCTCCTGCCACACTTTGAGAACGTAAGGCTCTGTGCCCCCAGCCGTGGGCACTGGATGCTGCCTGCCTGGAAACTTTGTGCCCGCTGCATGTTTGGGCCTTTGCCCCAATGGGCCTGGAGTAGCTGGTGCTTAGGACTTCTCCTTTCCTCCAGGACAACAGCCATGTGCAGCTGCTCTCCATCCAGCTCTTCAGCAAGGTGATGGAGTTGCAAGTGGAGGAGGGGGGAAATCCTCTTACCACAATTGTGAGCCAGAGCCTGCTGCCTCTATTCTTGGGCTGGCACCATGAGAACGTGCACGTGGCCGAGGTGAGGTTTGGTGTGATGCTGCCGCATCCCTGGGAGGGGGCTCGGCCGCCTCCTGCCCCGGCGCCTCGTGGGCTCCAGCCTCCCCTGGCCTTGGCACAGGGAGCCAGCTCCCGTGTGACTCCCCCGCGCTCCGGTGCCACGTGCGGCTCTCTGCTGCTCTGCAGGCCTCTCGCGAAGCCCTGCTTTGTGCCGCACGCTTCCTAAGGAGGAGGGATCTCGAGGAGCTCCTGAGCAAGAAGCGGCGGATGGAGTTCGCCCAGAGCCTGGTAAGGACACCCGCGAGCCCCAGCCGCAGGCTGGAGTGGAGAAGCCTCCTGCCCCCGGTGCTCAGTGTGGAGGGCTGGCAGCTGTGCCCCTGCCCGGCGCCGCAGCTGGGCCCGCCGGCCTGCGCCCCCCACGCCGCTCCCTGCCCTGGGCCGTGCGCGCCGGCTCGGCCGGTGCAGGGCGCAGGGAGCGCCCGGCCGAGGGGCAGAGCCCGCGCCAAACCTTCCCGGCCGGCGCTCTCCGCAGCTGCTGCAGGACGAGAGCCGAGCGGCCGAGCACCTGCGCTGGGCCCTGCCGCACCTGCAGCGCCCACAGAGGTCCCTGCGAAAGGCGGCCGTCAGGTTGATCGGTGAGCCAGCAGCCCGGCGCCCCTTCCCGCCTCCCGGCCCGGCTGCTAGCCCGGCAGCAGGAGCCGCGCCCGTGCCGCTGCAGCCCCGCCCGTCCTGGGCGCTGCCGCCGCCCTCCCGCAGCCGTGCTCTCGGCCGGCAGCGTGCGGCAGGGCCGGCAGGAGCCCTGCCCGGGAGGAGGGCGTGCGGCCACAGGGCTGGCAGCGCCCGTGTCGGGCAGCTGTGCCGCCTGGCGCCGCCACATGCTCTGTCTTGCCAGGGGTGGCCGGAGTGCTCGTGATGGGGCAGAAGGAGGAGCTCCAGCTCCTCAGTCAGGGTGAGTCAGGGCAGCCGCGTGGGGGGCACAGCCCGGAGAGCTTCCGGGGACAAGGGGGGTGATCCGTGGCCAGCACCTTCCGGCCGAAGCCCTTGTCTCCCGCTCCCTCTTGGCCATGGCAAGAGCCGGCTGGGATGGCCCTGGCAGGAGGCTTTCGTTGGATTCCCTCTATCTGGCCTCTGACCATGGCTCTGTTCCTCTCTCTTCCAGCTCTTCAAGCCCTCAGGGAAGACGAGATCCTATCCGGCATGAGTACATGGATTCAGATGAAATTCGAAAGAAGATCTGCAGAACTTCGTCTGTCTCCTAGATCAGATCTACCTGTACTGGCCTCCTTTGATGATTTTCAGTTCCCATCAAAGATGGGAGAACCTGCATATCAGAAGGGACCAGCTGCAGCTCCAGGCATGGCTCTGGCTGCTCACAGCTGAGCCTGTGCGAAGCTCCAACAGCTCCTGCCATCTCTCTCCCTCTTGGCAGCTCCTTCCCTGCAGCCCTCAGGCCCCACCCATGCCCTTTTTTACCTCCCAGCTCACCCCTTCGCTTCGCTTGGCTTTCCCTTAATAAACTGTTGGTGTTTTTCACTTTACCCGCGTCTCTGTGGAGCTGAAGCGGCGCAAAACCTGGGCCCGGGGACACGCCGGGCCCTGCTGCTGTTCTCCTCCCCGCTGTGTTCCGTGCACGGACAGAGAGGAGCAAGGGCAGCTCGGGCTGCAAAGGTCCCTGTCCTCCTGCTCCAGCTGCACAGCGGCGTGGAGTTAAAGGGGATGCTGAGCACGCTGAAGGGGAAAAGGACCCTGGGTTATAGAATAGCCAGCTTGAGCGTGCTCTGAACCCAGCCATGAGGGATTCCAGTGCAGGCATCTACTGAGGGCAAAGGAGCTTTCAATGGCCGAAGTTCCCACAACGAGCTTCCTGAAAGCACAGCAATGCTCCATCACTACACAAGGGACAGGAAGAGGGCAGGACAAGAGACCATCGTGGCCTAGCAGTGAGCTCTGGGTGCGCCTAAGAGCAACAGAAGCCCGCAGCGGAGTGGCTGAGCCTCGGGGGCACAACCGTCCCAGCGGCCGCAGCGCTGTCAGGCAGTGCCTGCCTGCTGGGCGCGCTTCCGGCGGCTCTGCTCTCCCCACACGCGAGGAATCAGGCAGCGCCTGCCTCAGACCCTGTCAGAAGCCCGACCGAGTGAGACCAGAGGCAGGGCCTCTTCCCGTCCCTCTGGGGCATGGCTGCAAAACAGCCGCTGTGTCTTCCCACGCCTGTGTTTGGGCTGTGCTGAGCCCAGAGCGGGCCAGCTTGTGCTCTGCTGTGCCAAGAGCGTTCTGGGCAGGCAGGCAGAAGTGCTGAGTGCACAGTGGGCAAGGGGCTCACGAGAGCCTCCTGCGAGAACAGGGCTCCGCTCCCTGGCTGGGAACAGCCTGGTTTTGCTGCCGTGAGCGCAGGCAGGAGTTCGGGCACTTGAACGGGCAGCGGGCAGCTCTTGTTTCTGGGGGGCCCCGGGCTGCGCGCCACAAGGGACACGAGGAAACAGACTCGGGAGAAGGAAGATGAGCTCGAGCTGGAGTGCCTGTGCTACAAGGTGCAGAAGTCATTCAGCCTTGCCAGGGTTTCTTAAGTGTGTGTTGGTGTTGCCTGGGAAATGTATGCTTTTGGGGAAATGCCTTAGGAAGAGAGGGGTTTGCTTCTCAAGCAAACTGCTTCCCCAGGTGCCCCCAGTGAGGTAGATGCAGCTGTCTCCTTTTGGCTCCCTGCACTCGTTTCCGTTCTTGAGGCCCCGTGCACTTGGCAGAGGGGCGTGGGAAGGGAGAAGGCTGTGAAGAGCAGCTTTGGCATCTGCCTGGGCCTGCAGAGACCAAGACAAGCACCAGCGGCAGGGTGTGTCTCCCCACCTTTAAGCACAGGACAGAGGGGGATCATCTCTGTCCGGCCGAGAGCCCCAAATGGCTCTCAAAGAGCTGTGAATTCAAAGGCCTTTATGCACACATCCATGCCATCTTCTCTATCTGCTGTGTTTGAACTCTTGGCAAGAAGCGTTTGCCTCTTGTTTGCTGGAAGCTGCTCTGCTCCAGGGCCAGCAGCGAGCTGGGCTGTGTGGGCTGGGCACCGTGGAGAGTCCTTCCCCGAGCACTTGGCGGGTCGTGGTGTGTCCAGGGCTGTGTTAGACACTCGGGGCAATGGATTCCTTCCAAGCAGGGGCACCTTGGGTGGGGAGGGGATGGCCCCGGAGCACATGGCAACATGTCCCTTTGTGACATGGTGCAGCAGGTTCACCGTGGAACCGAAAGGGACAGCGTGTCTGAGCAGCCCTTTGTGACACGTGCTGACAAATGAGCTGGCAGCGACGCGGCCACGCCACGGTGCTCGGTGCACACGACAGGACAGGAGGTGACAGAGCAGTGCTGTGAGGCGTCCCCGCACAGCCGGCTCATTGGTTGCTGACCCGGAGCTTTTCCAAGGTGTTCCTCCTGCGGCTGGCCTCACGGCCAGACCTCAGGATTCGGTGACTCGGAGCTTTACCGAGGCACCTCCCATCTCTGCGGCCCGTGCCCTTGTGGCCAGGCCCTGGGACTTGGTGACCTCCATCGTTCACCAGGAGTCTCCTCTCATTGCGGCAGGAGGCCTCGAGTGCAGGACTTGCTGTCCTGTAGCCTTCCTGAGGCTCCTCTGTTGCAGGTGCCTGCAAGGCACAACTGCAGCACTCGCTGCCTTTGCCGAGGCATCTGTCTCGAAGGTGCCCTCGAGGTGAGACAGCGAGATGGCAGGCAGACTGCTCAGCCTGTTCAAGGGGCTTCGGGGCAAGAAAAGCAAAGGCCCTGCAGCTGCCCCAGCGCAGCAGCCTGCAGAGCCGGAGCAGTTGCAGCCGCTGCAGGATGGTGAGTGGCGGAGCTGGGCTGCAGGGCCGGTGCCTGCAGCTGGCCTGGCCCCATCCCATCCCATCCCATCCCATCCCATCCCATCCCATCCCATCCCATCCCATCCCTGTGGACATGCCCATGGACAGGATGGGACAGGGGCTGGGGCTGCCCCCTTAATGGCCGTGCTCCGTCCCCAGGTGTGACAGTGGTCACAGGGCTTTGCAGGTAAAGGGAGAGATGAGAATGTTGACTCCATGATCAGAAGGCTTGATTTGTTATTTTATGCTATATATATTACATTGTAACTATACTAAAAAGAAAAGAATGGAAAAGGTTCCTCAGAAGGCTAGCTAAGCTAAAAATAGAACAGAAAAGAATGCTAACAAAGGAGCTCTCTCCGACTCTGTCCGAGATAGCTCCATCCTTGATTGACAATTAATTATACACATTCAAGATGGGCCAATCACAGGTGGACCTGTTGCATTCCACAGCAGCAGATAACCACTGTTTACATTCTGTCTCTGAGGCCTCTTAGCTTCTCAGAAGGAAAAACCCTAAAGAAAGGATTTTTAGTGAGAGGATGTCTGTGACACCTGGGCACCCGCAGTGCTGTCCCTGCCTGGGGAGGGCAGGGCTGCGCTGTGTTCTCCGGCCTCTCCCACGGCCCCTCAGCTCTGGCTGCGCTTGCTCTTTGGCAGATGCAGCCAGGGACCGAACTCAAGAGCAGGAGCCCACCCGTGGTCGCTTCCACAGAGCAGCGCAGGTACCTGCAGCCATCCCCACCTGGGCTGGGCCTGCTGGCACTGCTCGGCCGGGCCCCGCAGTGGAGCAGACCATGGAACGTTCCTCTCTTCCCGCCCTTCCTTCTGCTGCAGACACTGCGGAGGTTCCTGCGCCTTCGGCACACAAAGACCAGCGGCCCCGCACCCGAGGGCACGGCCGAGCCCAACCCCAGGCCCAGCAAGCTGCGGGCAGAGGCTGCTGCCAGCACAGCGTCCTCTGACCTGGCTGCCAGCTCTGACTGGGAAACGGAGGAGGCTGACATGGCCCTGACGGAGGGCATGGCCACCACCAACACCATCACACAGGGCATCCCAGAGACTGAGGCCATGCCCACGCTGACTGTGAGTCCTGGACCCACTCTGCAGTTTTAACAGAAGTGCTTTTATTCTCTGCAGCAGCCTGGGGCCAGGGCTGAAGGCCTCCCAGGATCACGCAGCCCCTCAAGCCATGTCTGCTGGGCCCCCTCAGCCCCATCACAGTGGGCTGGGAAGGCAAGAACTTTTTAGGGAAAGCTGGGCAAGCTGCTCCCTTGCACAGCACTCCAAGTCTTCCCCATGCCACCTCCAGGTGCAAGCCATGGTGAGTGACAGGCTCCGGAGACTCACGTCCTGTGAGTCTGTGGATGCTGGGCTGCAAACGGCCATTGTCAGCCTCACTGAAGAACACCCGGCCCACGTTGTGATGAACCTCCTGCGCTGTGCCCCAACGTGTGAAAGGTACGGGGCACAAGTGCCTCGAGAGCTCAGTGCTCACTGGCCCGTAGGGCCCATCGCCCTGTACAGCCTGTCCGGCGGGGTCTGCCAGACAGGCAGGGAGCACCGGCACCCTCAGGCCCCTCTGTTTCCTGAGCCTGCTGCCATGCTCCCTCCCGGCCCCACGCAGCTGCACGGGGCACGGTACTGATGCACAGCTCTGGTCCCACAGAGCCGCCGTGCTGATGTGGAGAGCCATAGGCACCTCAGAAGTAGCCACGGAGGAGGTGCTTCCAGTGCTGCTCTCTGTGATAGAGGAACAGCCACCGTATGGCGGCTTCCTCTGCAGCAGGGACAACAAGGCCGTCCTTGCCCTGGCTGTGAGTTTCTGAAGCTGGCCTATGCTGGCCCTCCAGGTTGCCTTCTCAGAAGCTCTTCATGCTCTCCCCACTCTGCAGCTCCCTGCCTGGGCTGAAAGCTGGGCTAGGGGCAGCAGGCCGTGTGCTCTCCCTGCCTCTCCCCTCAGACCCTGCCTCATGGACACCTCGGCACTGAGTGCTGCCTCGGGGTGCTTTGTCTCTTGCAGGCAACTCTGGTGCTGTGGAGGATTGCAAGCATGCCCGAGTGGCACCACGCAATCCACTTTCATTCTCCCCACCTGTTCGTGCCTTTGCTCTTGCAAATTTTCACCACCACGGAGCAGAGGCCAGAGGACGTGGAGACCCAGCGCTTCTGGAGAGCGTGCCGGGAGGAACACGGCCTTCCCAGCGAGCCCAACAGGTGCCAGCCACCCTGTCCTTCCCGCGCCCTTGCGGCCAGGGCCTGTGCTCCCAGAGTGACCTGGCCTTGGCTCGGCACACAGGTTTGCAGTGCAGACCATGAAGGCTCTGCTCTCCCAACTGGGCTTTGGCAAGAACGTGCTGGCTCTGGAGCACAAGCAGCTCTGGGACACCCTGCTCTGTGCCGACAGCCAGCACTATGCAGCGGCTCTGCTGGCCAGGTGAGATCCCCTAGTCCCCACCGCCACCGCCAGCACTTGTGCCCCGTGCCCGGAGTGGCCCACACAGTCCCCGGGGATTGTAAGCAAGAGGGCCTCGTCACCGGGGGAGGGCCGAGCAGACTGCAAAGGGCTGGGAGAGGAGGATGCCCTGCAGCAGCCGCCTCCCAAGGGACCCATGTCCCCTTGCAGAGTGCTGGGGAAAGAT
>JANCRA010000533.1:0-30457 GCA_024362935.1 Setophaga petechia
GGATTCCTGTGTATTTGGGATTTCCATGGATTTAAGATTCCCATGAATTCGGGATTCCTGGAATTCCCAAAGTATTTTCAAATTCCCACCATTCCCAGGCATTTCAGATTCCCAGGAGTTTAGGATTCCCTGAATTCTCGGGGATTTGGGATTCCCAGGAGTTTGAGATCCCTGGTATTCCCAAGCATTTCAGGTTCCCAGCATTCCAAGGGGTTTGGGATTCCTGAGGATTTGGGATTCCTGATATTCCCAAGGATTTGGGATTCCCAGCATGGAACTGTTCCCATTCCCAGCAGGGAGCCGTTCTGGGTCCAGTTCCTGTTCCCAGCACGGAGCCGTTCCCGTTCCCATTCCCGTTCCCGTTCCTGTTCCCATTCCTGCTCCTGGCACAGAGCCGTTCCCGTTTCCCATTCCCGTTCCCACTCCTGGCACAGAGCCATTCCCATTGCTGGCCCGGAGCTGTTCCCGTTCCCGTTCCCATTCCCAGCACAGAGCCATTCCCGTTCCCGTTCCTGTTCCCATTCCTGTTAGGGAGCCGTTCCCGTTCCTGGCATGGAACCATTCCCATTCCCGTTCCCGTTCCCCGTTCCTGTTCCCATTCCCATTCCCGTTTCCATTCCCGTTCCCAACACTGAGCCATTCCCGTTCTCATTCTCAGCACAGAACCGTTCCCATTCCCGTTCCCATTCCCATTCCCGTTTCCATTCCCGTTCTCATTCCCAGCACAGAACCGTTCATGCTCCCATTCCCATTCCCATTCCTGGCGTGGAGCTGTTCCCGTTCCCGGTACGGAGCCGTTCCTGTTCCCAACACGGAGCCGTTCCCGTTCCCGTTCTCAGCACAGAGCCATTCCCATTCCTGTTCCCATTCCTGTTCCCAATATGGAGCTGTTCCCAGCACGCAGCTGTTCCCATTCCCATTCCTGTTCCCATTCCTCTTCCCAGTACGGAGCTGTTCCCAGCACGCAGCTGTTCCCATTCCCATTCTTGTTCCCATTCCCAACACAGAACCATTCCCATTCCAGGCCTAGAGATGTTCCCGTTCCTGTTCCCCGGAACTGTTCCCATTCCCAACACGGAGCCACTCCCGTTCCCGTTCCCAGCACTGAGCCATTCCCATTCCTGTTCCCATTCCTGTTCCCAACACGGAGCCGTTCCCGTTCTCAGCACAGAGCCATTCCCATTCCTGTTCCCATTCCTGTTCCCAGCATGGAGCTGTTCCCAGCACACAGCTGTTCCCATTCCCGTTCCTGTTCCCATTCTCAGCACAGAACCATTCCCATTCCTGGCCTAGAGCTGTTCCCGTTCCTGGTATGGAGTCGTCCCCATTCCGAACACAGAGCCGTTTCTGTTCCCCGTCTCAACACAGAACCATTCCCATTCCCATTCCTATCCCCATTCCCGTTCCCAGCACAGAAACGTTCCCATTCCCGCTCCTGTTACAGAGCCGTTCCTGTCACGGAGCTGTTCCTGGTCCCAGCACAGAGCCACTCCCATTCCCATTCCCGTTCTCATTCCCAGCACAGAGCCGCTCCTGTTCCCGTTCCCATTCCCGTTCCCAGCACAGAGCCGTTCCCGTTCCCGTTCCTGTTCCCATTCCTGTTAGGGAGCCGTTCCCGTTCCTGGCATGGAACCATTCCCATTCCCGTTCCCGTTCCCAGCACTGAGCCATTCCCGTTCTCATTCTTAGCACAGAACCGTTCCCGTTCCCATTCCCGTTCATGGCATAGAGCTGTTCCCGTTCCCGGTACGGAGCCATTCCTGCTCCCCTTCTCAACACAGAACCATTCCCATTCGCATTCATGCTCCCAGCATGGAGCTGTTCCCGTTCTGGTTCTCAGCACAGAAGCGTTCCCATTCCCGTTCCCATTCCCATTCCCATTCCTGGCGTAGAGCTGTTCCCATTCCCGGTACGGAGCCGTTCCTGTTCCCAACATGGAGCCACTCCCGTTCTCCAGCACAGAACCGTTCCCATTCCCATTCCTGTTCCCGTTCCCATTCCCATACCTGGCATACAGCTGTTCCTGTTCCCCGTTCCCGTTCCCAACACGGAGCTGTTCCTGTTCCCCGTTCTTAGCACAGAACCGTTCCCATTCCCATTCCTGTTCCCATTCCCGTTCCCAGCATGGAGCTGTTCCCAGCATGCAGCTGTTCCCATTCCCATTCCTGTTCTCAGCACGGAAACGTTCCCATTCCTGCTCCTGTTACAGAGCCACTCCTGTCACGGAGCTGTTCCCGGTCCCAGCACAGAGCCGCTCCCATTCCCATTCCCGTTCTCATTCCCAGCACAGAGCCGCTCCCATTCCCATTCCCATTCCCATTCCCATTCCCATTCCTGGCATACAGCTGTTCCTGTTCCCGTTCCCATTCCCATTCCCAACACGGAGCTGTTCTTGTTCCCGTTCTCAGCACAGAACCATTCCCATTCCCATTCCTGTTCCCAGCACGGAAACGTTCCCCTTCCCGCTCCTGTCACAGAGACGTTCCTGTCACGGAGCCGTTCTCGGTATGGAACCGTTCCCGGTCCCAGCACGGAGCCGTTCCCATTCCCATTCCCAGCACGGAGCCGTTCCCATTCCCATTCCCGTTCCCAGCCCCATTCCTGGCACAGAGCCATTCCCATTCCTGGTGCGGAGCTGTCCCCATTCCCGTTCCTGTTCCCGTTCCTGGCACGGAGCCATTCCTGTTCCCGTTCCCATTCCCCATTCCCAGCATGGAACCATTCCCATTCCCAACATGGAGCCATTCCTGTTCCCAGCATGGAGCCATTCCCATCCCCATTCCCGTTCCTGTTCCCATTCCTGTTCCCATTCCCAGCATGGAACCGTTCCCGTCCCCGTTCCCGTCCCCGTTCCCGTTCCCGTTCCCGTTGGGTTGGCCCAAGGGAAGAGCCCGAGCGCCAGGAACCGGCACCGAGGGAACAACGGGGAAGGCACCAAACACAAACCAACACAACGGAACCAAACGGAACCAAATCCAACACAACAGAACCAAACCCAACCCAACAAAACCAAACCAAACGGAACCAAACCCAACACAACAGAACCAAACCCAACACAACAGAACCAAACGGAACCAAACCAAATTCAACAGAACCAAACCCAACACAACTGAACCAAACGGAACCAAATCCAACACAACAGAACCAAATCCAACAGAACTGAAACCAGCAGAACCCCACAGAACCCAAGAGAACCAAACAGAACCAAACAAAACCAAACCCAACACAACAGAACCCAACGGAACCAAATGGAACCAAACGGAACCAAACCCAACAGAACCCAACCCAGCCCAACCAAATCCAACCCGACAGAACCCAACAGAACCAATGAAATCAAATCCAAGTCAATCCAACCCAACAGAACTGAACGGAACCCAACAGAACCAAATGGAACTGCAAACAACCCAACCCAAGTGAACCAAAGCCAAACCAACCCAACAGAACCAAACCCAACCCAACCCAATGGAACCAAACCCAATGGAACCCCACCCAAACCAACAGAACCCAACCCAACGGAACACAAAGGAACCCAACGGAACCAAACCCAACCCAATGGAACCAAACCCAACAGAACCCAACCCAACGGAACCCAATGGAAGCCAATGCAACCAAACCCAACAGAACCCAATGGAACTGAACCGAACCCAACAGAACCCAAAGGAACTCAAAGGAACCCAACCCAACCCAATGGAACCCAACCCAACCCAATGGAACCCAACCCAACAGAACCCAACCCAACGGAACTCAATGGAACCGAACCGAACCCATTGGAACCGAACCCAACAGAACCCAAAGGAACTCAAAGGAACCCAACTCAACCCAACAGAACCCAACTCAACCCAATGGAACCCAACCCCACGGAACCCAACGGAACTGAACCGAACCCAACAGAACCCAAAGGAACTCAAAGGAACCCAACTCAACCCAATGGAACCCAACCCAACCCAATGGAATCCAACCCAACCAAATGGAACCGACGCCAACGGGACACAACGAATCCCAACCCAACAGAAGCCAATGGAACCCAACCCAACAGAACCAAACCAAACAGAACCCAAAGGAACCAAATGGAACCCAACAGAACCCAATGGAACCCAACGGAACCAAACCCAACCCAACAGAATCAAACCCAACCCAACTGAACCCAACAAAACCAAACCCAACCAACAAAACCCAATCCAACCCAATGGAACCCAATGGAACAAAACCCAACGGAACCAAACCCAACCCAACAGAATCAAACCAAACCCCACAGAACCCAACAGAACCAAACCCAACTCAACAGGATCAAACCCAATACAATGGAACACAATGGAACCAAACCCAACGGAACCAAACCCAAGCCAACTGAACCCAACGGAACCAAACCCAACCAACAAAACCCAAGGCAATGGAACCCCACGGAACCAAACCCAACAAAACCCAACAGAACCAAACCCAACCCAACGGAACCAAACCCAACCCAACGGAACCAAACCCAACACAACAGAATCATACCCAACACAACAGAACCCAATGGAACCAAACCCAACTCAACAGAAAGTGACCTCCAAACCCAACGGAACCAAACCCAACAGAACCAAACCCAACACAACAGAACCAAACCAAACCCCACGGAACGCAATAGAACCCAACCCAACAGAACCAAACCCAACCCAACAGAACCAAACCCAACACAACAGAACCCAGTGGAACCAAACCCAACTCAACAGAAGTGACCTCCAAACCCAACCCAACTGAACCCAACAGAACCAAACCCAACCCAACAGAACAAAACCCAACACAATGGAATGCAACAGAACGAAACCCAGCCCAACAGAACCAAACCCAACCCAACGGAATGCAACGGAACCAAACCAAACGGAACCGAACCCAACCCAACTGAACCCAACAGAACCAAACCCAACAGAACCGAATCAAACCCAACACAACGGAACACAATGGAACCAAACCCAACTCAACAGAACCAAACCCACACAACGGAACACAACCCAACGGAACCAAATCCAACACAACAGAACCAAGACCAACCCAACGGAACCAAACCCAACCCAACAAAACCCAACAGAACCAAACTCAACTCAACAGAATCAAACCCAACACAATGGAACACAATGGAACCAAACCCAACGGAACCAAACCCAACTCAACAGAAGTGACCTCCAAACCCAACCCAACTGAACCCAACAGAACCAAAGCCAACAGAACCCAACGGAACCAAACCAAACCCAACCCAACAGAACCCAAGGCAATGGAACCCCACGGAACCAAACCCAACAAAACCCAACAGAACCAAACCCAACCCAACGGAACCAAACCCAACACAACAGAACCAAACAGAACCTAACCCAACACAACGGAACCAAAACCCAACCCAACGGAACCAAATCCAACACAACAGAATCATACCCAACACAACAGAACCAAATGGAACCAAACCCAACTCAACAGAAGTGACCTCCAAACCAAACCCAACGGAACCCAACAGAACCAAACCCAATGGAACCAAACCCAACCCAACTGAACCCAACAGAACCAAACCCAATGGAACCAAACCCAAAAGAACCAAACCCAACCCAACGGAACCAAACCCAACTCAACAGAAAGTGACCTCCAAACCCAACCCAACGGAACCCAACAGAACCAAACCAAACCCCACAGAACACAACAGAACCCAACCCAACGGAACCAAACCCAACACAACAGAATCATACCCAACAGAACAAAACCCAATGGAACCAAACCCAACTCAACAGAAGTGACCACCCAACCAAACCCAACCAAACCCAACAGAACCAAACCCAACACAACAGAACCAAACCAAACCCCACGGAACACAACAGAACTAAACCAAACAGAATCAAACCCAACCCAACGGAACGAAACCCAACCCAACGGAACCAAACCCAACCAACAGAACCCAACTCAATGGAACCCAATGGAACCAAACCCAACCAACAAAACCCAACTCAATGGAACCCAATGGAACCAAACCCAACAGAACCAAACCAAACCCAAGGGAACCAAACCAAATGAAACCCAACAGAACCAAACCCAACCAACAAAACTGAAGGCAATGGAACCCCACGGAACCAAACCCAACAAAACCCAACGGAACCAAACCCAACCCAATGGAACCCAACGGAACCAAACCAACGAACCCAAACCCAACCCAACGGAACCCAATGGAATCAAACCCAACCCAACAGAACCAAACCCAACCCAATGGAACCCAACGGAATCAAACCCAACCCAACAGAACCAAACCCAACCCAATGGAACCCAACGGAGCCCAACCCAACAGAACCCAATGGAACCAAACCCAACCCAACGGAACCAAACCCAACCCAACAGAACCCAATGGAACCCAACGGAACCAAACCCAATGGAACCAAACCCAACGGAACCCAACCCAACCCAACCCAACCCAACAGAACCCAATGGAACCAAACCCAACCCAACGGAACCCAACCCAACCCAACCCAACCCAACCCAACAGAACCCAACGGAACCAAACCCAACCCAACGGAACCCAACGGAACCCAACCCAACCCAACAGAACCCAACGGAACCAAACCCAACCCAACGGAACCCAACCCAACCCAACCCAACCCAACCCAACCCAACCCAATGGAACCAAACCCAACCCAACGGAACCAAACCCAACCCAACAGAACCCAATGGAACCCAACGGAACCAAACCCAATGGAACCAAACCCAACGGAACCCAACCCAACGGAACTCAACCCAACCCAACCCAACAGAACCCAATGGAACCAAACCCAACGGAACCCAACCCAACCCAACCCAACCCAACAGAACCCAACGGAACCAAACCCAACCCAACGGAACCCAACGGAACCAAACCAAACGGAAGCAAAATACAGGAAGATAAAATGGGATGGAATGGAATAAAATTTAAATGAGGAAAAAAGAAAATATTTTAAAAAATAAACTACAGAATTTTTAAAAAGGAAAAATTTCTGAAGCAGAAAAATTGAGAAGCGAAAAGGAAAATTAAAAAAGAGCTTAGAAAAATTACAGATTGAAATGAAAAAGAATTAAATTAAGTTCTGTAAGAATAAAATAGAATAAAATTTAAAATAGAAAACAAAATCCTTTGGAAATCCCAAAAATTCTTTGGAAAACCCAAAAAACCCCCTTGGATAACCCCCCAAAATCCTTGAAAAATTCTCAAAAAATCCTTGGAAAATCCCCAAAAATCCTTGGAAAATTCTCCAAAAATGGAGAAAAAATTCCAGGATTTCTTGCTGTCAACAATTCCAAATATTTTATCCCCAAAAAAACCCCAAAATTCCAGGAAAAAGCTTCAGACTTACCTGGGAACTGTGGAGGTGAGGGATGGCTCATGGGAAATTTGGGATTTTCCAGGAAAATCCTAAAACCTCGGGAATTCCATGGGAATTTCGGATTCCCAAATCCTGCAGAGGGAAAATTTTGCATTATTTGGGGGATTTTTTTAGGAATTTCTGATGGAATTTTGGGATTTTTTTTCCACGGATGGTTTGGTCTGAATCCCAAAAAAATTCCAAAGGAAAAGGAAATTTTTGATCGTTCTGGATGGAAAAGTGGGGGAAAATCCTGGAAATTTAATTAGTTAATTTTTAATTAATTTAAAATAATTTATTTTTTAAATAAATTAATTTTTCCATCTTGGGAAATGGAGGGGATGGGGTTGAAGGGACATTCCCAGGCTGGAATTTCCTCAGGTTTTCCTAAAAATTATCCCAAAAATTCACAAAAATCCAGAAAATTCCATGAATTCCCGGAAAAAGCCTGAGGAAATCTGGGAACATTTTGAGGAAATTACAGAAAAAATCTGGAAAATTCTGGGAAAAATTTGGGAAATTCCAGGAAAAAAATTGTGAAATTCTGGGAAAATTCAGGAAATTCCCAAAAATTTGAGGAAATTTGGGAAAAAATCAGGAAAATTCAAGGAAATTCCAGGGAAAGCTCTGGGAAAAGCTCCAGGAAAAATTCTAGGAAATTCCAGGAAAAATCTGGGAAATTTGAGGAAATTCCAGGAAAAATCTGGGAAATTCCATGAAAAATCTATAAAATCCTGGAAAATTTAGGAAATATGGGGAAAATCTGGAAAATTCCAGGAAGATTCCAGAAAATTTTGGGAAAAGCTCCAGGAAAACTTCAGGAAATTTGAGAGGAAATTGTGGGAAAATTTTCAGAAATTCCTGGAAAAACTTGAAGAAATTCTGGGGAAAATCTGGAAAAAGCTCCAGGAAATCCCAGAAAATTTAAGGAAATTCTGAGAAAACTTGAGGAAAAAAAAAACTGGAGGGAAAATTCAGAGAAATTTGGGGAAAATCCAGAAAATCCTGGAAAATTTGAGGAAATTCTGGTAAAAATCCAGGAATTTTTGAGGAAATTCCAGGAAAATAATTGGAAAATTCTGGGGGAAATCTGGGAAATTCTGGGAAAATAACAGGATATTCCAGAAAACCTGAGGAAATTTCAGGAAAAATCAAGGAAATCCCAGAAAATTCAAATAAATGTGGGAATAGCTCCAGGAAATTCCAGAAAATTTGAGGAAGATGTGGGAAAAAATTGGGAAATTCCAGGGAAAATTCCAGAAAATCCCAGAAGACTCAAGGAAATTCCAGGGAAAATCCAGGAAATTTGAGAAAATTCTGGGAAAATTTTGGGAAAAGTGGGAAAATTCGAGGAAATCCCAAAAAATTAAGAGGGAAATTCTGGGAAAAAATCAGGAAATCTGAGAAAAGCTCCAAAAAATCTGGGAAAATTTTGAGGAAATTACGAGAAAAATCTGGGGAAAATTCAGGAAATTATGGGAAAATTCAAAAAAATCCTGGAAAATTTAAGGGAATTCCGTGAAATCCGGGAAAAATCTGGAAAAAAAATCAGGAAATGACAAGAAAAACTCCTGGAAATCCCAGGAAAATTCGAGGATTAAAAATTGGGAATTTTCAGCACTGAAAATCCCTGGAAAAGGGGAAAAAATTCCCAAAAAAATTCCAGCAGGGAGAGAGGAAAAGGAGCAGGAAAATCAGGAAGCAGAAAAATTTGGGAATTCAGGAGTTTTTGGGAATTCTGAGCATTTATTCCAAATTTTTCTGGGATTTTGGGAACTGGGAAAATCCTGAATTTTTCCTGGATTTCTCCCAAATTTTTCATGTTTTTTTCAGGGTTTATCCTGAATTTTTCATGTTTTTTTCAGGATTTATCCTGAATTTTTCATGGATTTTTTCACGAATTTTTCCTGGATTTTAAATGGAATTACTCCAAATTTTTCATGGATTAATTCCAATCAATTTTTCATGAATTTATCATTAATTTCTCCTGGAATTTTCATGGATTTTTCCCGGATTTTTTCTGGGTTTATCCTGGAATTTTCACAGCTTTCTCCTGGATTTATCCTGGATTTTTCACAGATTTATTCCAGATTTTTAATGAATTTCTCCCGATTTTTTCCTGTTTTCATCTTGGATTTTCCATGGACTTCTCCCAGATTTTTCATGGATTTTTCATGGATTTATCCCGGATTTTTCATGGATTTATTCCAGATTTTTCCCGTATTTCTCAAGGATTTTTCACAGATTTTTCAAGGATTTATTCCAGAATTTTCCTGAATTTTTCATGGATTTATCCCAATGAATTTTTCATGGATTTATCATTAATTTCTCCCGGAATTTTCATGGATTTTTCCCAGATTTTTTTCAGGATTTCTCCTGGATTTTTCATGGCTTTATCCTGGAATTTTTCCTGGATTTCTCCTCAATTTTTCATGGCTTTCTCCTGGATTTATCCAGGATTTTTAAATGGATTTTTCATGGATTTATTCCACATTTTTCCCATATTTCTCATGGATTTTCCCCAGATTTTTCAAGGATTTATTCCAGATTTTTCACGGAATTTTTCATGGATTTTTCATTAATTTCTCCCGGAATTTTCATGGATTTTTCCCAGATTTTTTTCAGGATTGCTCCTGGATTTTTCATGGCTTTATCCTGGAATTTTCCTCGATTTCTCCTCAATTTTTCATGGCTTTCTCCTGGATTTATCCTGAATTTTTAATGGATTTCTCCAGGAGTTTTCGTGGATTTCTCACAGATTTTTCACGGATTTCTTCCGAATTTTTCCTGGATTTATCACGGATTTTTCATGGACTTCTCCCAGATTTTTCCTGGATTTTTCCTGGATTTATCCCAGATTTTTCCCATATTTCTCATGGATTTTTCCCGGATTTTTCAAGGATTTATTCCAAACTTTCCCTGATTTTTTCCTGCATTTATCCCACATTTTCCATGGATTTTTCCTGGATTTCTCCCAATTTTCCAGAGATTTGGGCAGACTTTCTTCACAAAATCCAGGAATAAAAAATTCCCTGGATTTTACAACACAAAAATCCACTTTTCCCCTCCATTTCCCCCTAAAAATCCAAATATTTTCTCTTTTTTTTTCCCTAAAAATCCAGGAATTTCCTCAATTTTTCCATGGCAATCTCTGGATTTATTCCATTTTCCAAAAAATCCAAATATTCTCCCAATTTTTCCCTAAAAATCCAAATATTTTCTCCTAAAATTCCAAATATTTTCTTCATTTTTCCATTAAAATCCTGGAATTTTCTCTTTTTTTCCCCCAGATTTTTCAATTTTTTCTCCAAAATCCAGGAAATTCCTCAATTTTTCCCTAAAATCCACAAATTACCACAATTTTCCATGAAAATCCTGGAATTTCCTCCATGTTTCCCCCAAAAAATCCAAATATTTCTTCATTTTTACCTAAAAATCAAAAATTTCCCTCCATTTTCCCTAAAAATTCGCATTGAAAAATGTAGGGCCAAAAAAAAGGAAAAAAATTGGGAATTATTGAAAATTTGGGGCAGAAAAAAGGAAAAATTTGGGAATTATGGAAAATTAAGGCAGAAAAGAGAAAAAATTTGGAAATTATGGAAAAATTAGGGAAGAAAAAAGGGAAAAAATTGGGGAATTATGGAAAAATTAGGGCAGGAAAAGGGAAAATTTGGGAATTCTGGAACATTTAGGGTAGAAAAAATGAAAATTTTGGGCAATTCTGGAAAATTTGAGGCAGGGAAAAGGAAAAAATTGGGAATTATGGAAAACTGAGGGCAGGAAAAAAGGAAAAAAATTGGAAATTCTGGAAAATTGAGGGCAGGGAAAGAAAAATTGATGGGATTTAAAGGAAATTTAGGGTAAGGAAAGGGAAAAAATGGGAATTACACAAAAATTAGGGCAGTGAAAGGGAAAAAATGGGGAATTGTGGAAAAATGAGGGCACAGAAAGGGAAAAATTGGGGAATTCCAGGAAATTTAGGGCAGGGATGGGGGAAATTGTGGGAATTCTGGAAAATTTATTGCAGGGAAGGGGGGGGGAAATGGGAAATTCTGGAAAATTTAGGGCAGAGAAATAAAAAAATTTGGGAATTCTGGAAAATTGAGGGCAGAGAAATAAAAAAATTTGGGAATTCTGGAAAATGGAGGGCCCAGAGCCCCCTGCAAGGAGCTGCTCCCGATGCACCTGGCTCGGGAACGCAGCTCCAGAAGCACCTGGAGCTGTGGGATCCTGAGGATTTTGGGTTATTTTAGGATATTTTGCGGATATTTGGGGATATTTCAGGATATTTTGGGGTATTTTGGGAATGTCACCCTCACACAAAGCGCTGCCACCCGCAGCCAACCCCACCCCAGGGCCCGTCCCCATTGCCGGGGGCGGCGGTGCCATTTTCCAAGCGGGAATAAAAAAAAAAAAAATTAATTAATTTAAAGAATCAATTAAAAAAATAAGCCGGGAAGGAGGTCGGGAATTTCGAGCAGAGCAAAGAAGGAAGGAAGGAAGGAGAAGGTGAAGAGGCCGGAGCGCGGTGGGACTTTTGCAATCAACTTTCAACCCACGCCGAGCCGAGCCCTGAGGGGGCGGCTGAGGGAGGAGGGAGCGCGGGGTCCCTGAGGGGGGAGCGATGGCGGAGGGCGGGCACGGAGCGAGGGGAGGGGACGGAGCGAAGGAGAGAGGGAGACGGAGAGGGAGAGAGAGAGAGAGAAGAGAGAGGGGGAGGCGGCGGCCGCCATGGCCGGGAAGGAGCGGGGAGCGGGGCCGCCGCCGCCGCCTCGCTGCCCTGCCCAGCCCGGTGACAGCTGCCGGGGGAGCCGCGGGGAAGCGGCGCGGCCGCGGCTCCGCCCGCGGGGCCCCGCTCGTTCGCTCGCTCGCTCGCTCGCACTCACCTGCCGCTGCCAGGGCCGAGGCCGCGGGCAGCGCCGCAGCGACTCCCGCGGCCGGGCCGGGCCCCGGGGGCTGCGGCCTAGCGGGAGCCGCCCGGGGGAGGGCGGCGGGCGGTGCTGGCGGCCCCGGCTCCCCCTCAGGGGTTCCCCCCGGGCCGGCCGGGGCCCCTCGGCTGGGCGGCGCGGCGCGGCTGCGGGGCTCCGGCTCGGGCTCGCCCGCGATCCTCCCTCCTCCCGGCGGGACGGGGCGGAGCTGGGCATGGAGGACGAAGGGGGCGGTGGCGGCGGAGCTCCGCTGGGGATGGATCCTCCTCCTCCTCCTGCCCTTCCTCCTCCTCCTCCGCCAGCCGAGGCCTCAGAGCCGCGAGCCGCCATCTTCTGCCGCCAGCCCCGGGCTGCGGGCCCGGGGCGGCCCCGCTGCTGCGGCCGGGACGGGGACGGGAAGGGGAAGGGGACGGGAAGGGGAAGGGGAAGGCGGCGCCATGTTGGCGGCTGAGGGGCGGCTGAGGGCGGCTGAGGGCCGGGCCCGGGCATCGCTGCCCGGTGCCACCGCTCTGCCCTCAGCTCCGGCAGCTCCCCGGTGCCACCGCTCTGCTCTCGGTTCCCGATCCCGGCCGGTGCCACCTCTGTGCCCTCAGCCCCGGTGCCCTCAGCCACGGGAGCTCCCCGGTGCCATCGCTCTGCCTTCAGCGCCGGTGCCCGCTCGGTGCCCTCAGCCCCGGGAGCTTTTCGGTGTCCCCTCGGTGCCCTCAGCCCCGGGACCCCCGCCATGCCCTCAGCCCCGGATCGTTCCCGATGCCACCGCTCTGCCCTCAGCCCCGGTGCCCTCTCGGTGCCCTCAGCCCCGGGAGCTCCCCGGTGTCACCGCTCTGCCCCGGGTGTCCCTCGGTGCCCTCAGGACCTTCCCGGTGTCACCATCGTGGCCTCAGCCCCTGGACCGCGCGGTGCCCTTAGCCTCGGGAGCTCTCCGGTGCCACCGCGGTGCCCTCAGCTCCGGTGCCCTCTCGGTGTCCCCCTTGGTGCCCTCAGCCCTCGGTGTCCCCTCGGTGGCCTCTCGGTGCCCTGAGCTCCGGGAGTTGCCCTCAGCTCCCCGGTGCCACCGCTGTACCCTCAGCTCCGGCATCCCACTGCGCCCTCAGCCCCGGGAGCCTCCCGGTGTCACCATGGCACCCTCAGTCCGGGCGGTCCCCGGTGTCACCGCTGTGCCCTCAGCCTCAGTGCCCGCTCAGTGCCCTCAGCCCCAGGAGCTCCCTGGGTGTCCCCTCGGTGTCCCCGCCAGGCCCCGGCGCCCACTCGGCGCCCTCAGCCTCGGGTCCTTCCCGGCGCCATTGCTCTGCCCTCAGCCCCGGGACCCCGCCGTGCCCTCAGCCCCGGGTCCTTCCCGGTGCTACCGCTGTGCCCTCAGCCCCGGTGTCCCCTCAGTGCCCTCAGCCCCGGGTCATTCCTGGTGCCATTGCTCTGCCCTCAGCCCCGGTGTCCCCTCAGTGCCCTCAGCCCTGGGTCCTTCCTGGTGCCACAACCGTGCCCTCAGCCCTGGGTCCTTCCCGGTGTCACCGCTGTGCCCTCAGCCCTGGAGCGTTTTCAGTGTCCCCTCAATGCCCTCAGCCCCGGGTCCTTCCCGGCGCCATTGCTCTGCCCTCAGCTCCGGGACCCCGCCGTGCCCTCAGCACTGGATCCTTCTCGGTGCCACCGCTGTGCCCTCAGCCCTGGAGCGTTCTCAGTGTCCCCTCAATGCCCTCAGCCCCGGTGTCCCCTCGGTGTCCCCTCGGTGCCCTCAGCCCTGGAGCGTTCTCAGTGTCCCCTCAGTGCCCTCAGCCCTGGGACCTTCTCGGTGTCACCGCTGTGCCCTCAGCCCCGGGACCTTCCCGGCGCCATTGCTCTGCCCTCAGCGCCGGGACCCCGCCGTGCCCTCAGCCATGGGTCCTTCTCGTGCCACCGCTGTGCCCTCAGCCATGGGTCCTTCTCGTGCCACCGCTGTGCCCTCAGCCATGGGTCCTTCTCAGTGTCCCCTCAATGCCCTCAGCCCCGGGTCCTTCCCGGCGCCATTGCTCTGCCCTCAGCTCCGGGACCCCGCCGTGCCCTCAGCAGCGGATCCTTCCTGGTGCCACCGCTGTGCCCTCAGCCCTGGAGCTCTGGGACCTTCTCGGTGTCCCCTCAGTGCCCTCAGCCCCGGGACCTTCTCAGTGCCACTGCTCTGCCCTCAGCCCCGGTGTCCCCTCGGTGTCCCCTCAGTGTCCTCTCGGTGCCCTCAGCCCCGGCTGTCCCTCCCAGCCCCGGTGTCCCTTTGGTGCCCCCATTCCCGGCTCCTTCCCTGTGTCCCCCTCGGTGCCCTCAGCCCTGGAGCGTTCCCGGTGTTCCCTCGGTGTCCCCTCGGTGCCCTCAGCCCCGGGTCCTTCCCTGTGTCCCCTCGGTGTCCCCTCGGTGTCCCCTCGGTGCCCTCAGCCCTGGGTCCTTCCCGGTGCCACTGCTCTGCCCTCAGCCCCAGTGTCCCCTCAGTGTCCCCTCAGTGTCCCCTCAGTGTCCCCTCGGTGTCCCCTCAGTGTCCCCTCGGTGTCCCCTCACTGTCCCTGGCCCCGGCCAGGCCGAGCTCCCGGTTCTGCCTCAGCCGAGGCCGCGTTGGCCGCTGAAATTCCGGGATTTGGGAATGGTTTGGGTGGGAAAGGACCCGAAACCCCAACCCCGACCCTTCCCCACCCCAATCTTTCCTTGGGATCCGGGGATTCTCTGGGAATTCCTTCCCAAATCCCATTTCCCCTTTTTTCCCTAGGAATTCCCTCCATTCCCAGCCTGGCATTGGATCCATCCCCATCCCAGCTCCTCTCCGGGAAGGAATTTTGGGAATTCCCTGGGAATTTGGGATTCCACTTCCCTTTTCCATCCCCAAAATCCCATAAAAATCTCTGGGGATGGATCCTGGATCCCAGAATCCCGGAATGGTTTGGGATGGGATCCCTGGACCTTCAATCCCATCCCATTCCCACCCCACAATTCCGGGATTTTCCAGCCTTTCCTGGGACACTCCCAGGGTGATCCAACAACCCCAAATCCCTTCCCCACATCCCAGGGCAGGATTTTTTGAGGCTCTTCCAACCAGGAATTTCCAAGATTCCTGCACTTTTCCAACTAAAAATTTCCCTGATTTTGGGGCTTTTCCAGCTGGGATTTCTCTGGAATTTCTCCACCGTTCTGGGGTTTTTCATACTGGGATTTTTCTCAGATTTTGGTGCTTTTCCACCTGAGAATTTCCCAGATTTTGGCAGGAATTTCTCTGGAATTTCTGCCCTTTTCCAACCAAGAATTTCAAAGATTTTGGGGCTTTTCCAACTGGAATTTCTCTGGAATTTTGGGAAAAAATTCCCAAAAAATTCCCCAAAATTTCCCAAATAATTCTTCCGAAATTCCCAAATAATTAAAAAAAATCCCAAATAATTCCCCAAATATTCCCAAATAATTCTCCCAAAATTCCCAAAAAATTCCCCAAAAATTCCCCCAAAAATTCCCAAATAATTCCCTAAAATTTCCCAAATAATTCCCAAAAAAATTCCCAAATAATTCCCAAATAATTCCCAGAAAATTCCTTAAAAATTCCCAAATAATTCCCCAAAAATTCCCAAAAAATTCCCCAAAAATTCCCAAATAATTCCCCCAAAATTCCCAAAAAATTCCCAAAAAATTCCCCAAAAAATTCCCAAATAATTCCCTAAAATTTCCCAAATAACTCCCAAAAAAATTCCCAAATATTTCCCAAATAATTCCCAAAAAATTCCCCAAAAAATTCCCAAATAATTCCCTAAAATTTCCCAAATAATTCCCAAAAAAATTCCCAAATAATTCCCAAATAATTCCTAAAAAATTCCCAAATAATTCCCCAAAAATTCCAAAAAAATTCCCCAAATAATTCCCAAAAAAATTCCCAAATAATTCCCAAATAATTCCCAAAAAATTCCTTAAAAATTCCCAAATAATTCCCCAAAAATTCCCAAAAAATTCCCAAAAAAATTCCCAAATAATTCCCTAAAATTTCCCAAATAATTCCCAAAAAAATTCTCAAATAATTCCCAAATAATTCCCAAAAAATTCCTTAAAAATTCCCAAATAATTCCCTAAAATTTCCCAAATAATTCCCAAATAATTCCCAAAAATTTCCCAAATAATTCCCAAAAAATTCCTTAAAAAATCCCAAATAATTCCCCCTAAATTCCCCCAAAATTCCCAAAAAATTCCCCAAATAATTCCCCAAAAAATTCCCAAATAATTCCCAAATAATTCCCAAATAATTCCCAAATTCCCTCTCACCTGAGCCCGGCTCGTGAGCTCCGTCTCCCCGTCTCTGCCCGGTTTTTGGGAAGATTTTCCCGGCGGTTTTCGGGAGTTGTTTACCCGAGATTCCCGCTGGGAACGGGGGCGGACAAACAGGAGGGGATTGGAGCCCCCGGGGAGGCCGCGCTGGGAATTCCCGCCCGGCCCCGGCACCTGAGCCCCGCAAAAACCCGGCCGGGATGAGCCGGGACGGGACAAAACACCGGGGGAAATCCGGGAAAAATACGGGAAAAATCCGGGAAAAATACGGGAGAGATCCGGGAAAAGTCTGGGAGAAATCCGGGAAAAATCCGGGAGAAATTTGGGATAAATCCAGGAAAAAATCAGGAGAAATCTGGGAGAGATTGATGAAAAATCTGGGAGAAATTTGGGAGAGATCCGGGAAAAATTCAGGAGAAGTCCATGAAAAATCTGGGAGAAATTTGGGAGAAATCCAGGAAAAATCTGGGAGAAATTTGGGAGAGATCCATGAAAAATCTGGGATAAATCCAGGAAAAATTCGGGAGAAATCCAGGAAAAATCTGAGAGAAATCCAGGAAAAATCCAGGAAAAATCTGGGAGAAATCCCTGAAAAATCTGTGAAAAATCCATGAGAAAATCGGGAGAAATCCAGGAAAAATCTGGGAGAAATCCAGGAAAAAGCTGGGATAAATCCAGGAAAAATTCGGGAGAAATCCAGGAAAAATCTGAGAGAAATCCAGGAAAAATCCAGGAAAAATCTGGGAGAAATCCCTGAAAAATCTGTGAAAAATCAATGAGAAAATCGGGAGAAATCCAGGAAAAATCTGGGAGAAATGAATGAGAAATTTGGGAGAATTCCATGAAAAATCTGGGTGAAATTTGGGATAAATCCAGGAAAAGTCCGGGAGAAATTTGGGAGAGATCTGGGGAAAATCTGGGAGAAATTTGGGAGAAATCCAGGAGAAATCTGGGAGAAATCCGGGAGAAATCCGGGAGAAATCCGGGAGAAATTTGGGAGATATCCAGGAAAAATTCAGGAGAAATCCGGGGAAAATCCGGGAAAAATTTGGGAGAGATCCGGGGAAAATCTGGGAGAAATTCGGGAGAAATCCAGGAAAAATCCGGGAAAAATCAGGGAGAAATCCATACAAAATTTGGGAGAAATCCAGGAACAAACTGGGAGAAATTTGGGATAAATCCAGGAAAAATCCGGGAGAAATTTGGGAGAAATCCAGGAAAAATTCAGGAGAAATCCGGGGAAAATCCGGGAGAAATTTGGGATAAATCCAGGAAAAATTCAGGAGAAATGCATGAAAAATCCAGGAGAAATTTGGGATAAATCCAGGAAAAATTCAGGAGAAGTGCACGAAAAATCTGGGAGAAACCCAGGAAAATCTGGGAGAGATCCATGAAAAATCTGGGAGAAATCTGGGATAAATCCAGGAAAAATTTGGGATAAATTTGGGAGAGATCCAGGAAAAATCTGGGATAAATCCATGAGAAAATCGGGATAAATCCAGGAAAAATCTGGGAGAAATCCAGGAAAAAGTTGGGAGAAATACAGGAGAAATCTGGGAGAAATTTGGGATAAATCCGTGAAAAATCCGGGAGAAATATGGGAGAGATCCAGGAAAAATCTGGAAGAAATCCATACAAAATTTGAAATAAATCCAGGAAAAATTTGGGATAAATTTGAGATAAATCCAGGAAAAATCCGGGAGAAATTTGGGAGAAATCCATGAAAAATCCGGCAGAAATTTGGGAGAAGTCCATGAAACATCTGGGTGAAATTTGGGATAAATCCAGGAAAAATCCGGGAGAATTTTGGGAGAAATCCAGGAAAAAGCTGAGAGAAATCCGGGAAAAATTCAGGAGAAATTTGGGATAAATCCAGGAAAAATTGAGGAGACATACATGACAAATCTGGGAGAGATCCATGAAAAATCTGGGAGAAATTTGGGATAAATCCAGGAAAAATTCAGGAGAAATCCATGAAAAATTTTGGATAATTACAGGAAAAATTCAGGAGAAATCCAGGAAAAATCTGGGAGAAATCCATACAAAATTAGGCATCAATCCAGGAAAAATTTGGGATAAATTTGGGAGAGATCCGTGAAAAATCTGGGAGGAATTTGGGATAAATCCAGGAAAATTTCAGGAGAAATAGATGAAAAATTTGGGATCAATCCATGAAAAATGTGGGAGAAATCCAGGAAAAATCTGTGAAAAATCCATGAGAAATCTGTGAAAAATCCATGAGAAATTCGGGATAAATCCAGGAAAAATCTGAGAGAAATCCAGGAAAAAGCTGGGAGAAATTTGGGAGAAATCCAGGAAAAATCTAAAAGAAATCCAGAATAAATCCAGGTAAAATTCAGGAGAAATCCAGGAAAAATCTGAGATAAATCCAGGATAAATCCAGGAAAATTCCGGGAGAAATTTGGGATAAATCCAGAAAAAATTCAAGAGAAATCCATGAAAAATCCGGGAGAAATCCTGGAAAAATTCAGGATAAATCCATGAGAAATCCATGAAAAATCCAGAATATATCCATGAAGAATTCTGAATAAATCCATGAAAAAAATTGGGATAAGCAGATGAAAAATTTGGGAGAAATCCCAGAAAAATTTGGGATAAATCCATGAAAAATCTGTGATAATTGCAGGAAAAAATTGGAAAAAATCCTTGAAAAATCCATTAAAAATTTGGGAGAAACATAGATAAAATTGGGATAAATATGTGAAAAATCCATGAAAAATCTGGGATAAATGCATGAAAAATTCGGGATAAATGCATGAAAAATTTGGGATAGGTAGATGAAAAATTCGGGAGAAATCCATGAAAAATCTGTGATAATTGCAGGAAAATTTTGGGAAAAATCCTCGAAAAATGTGGGATAAATCCATGAAAAATTCGAGATAAATGCAGGAAAAACGCTCGGGAAGGGAAAATCCCGGGGGAATTTTTGGGGATTGGCCGGAAAGGTGCTGCCCCCTGCAGAGCCACGGCGGGGGAAAATGGAAAAAATGGGGAAAAAATGGGAAAAATGGGAAAAATGGGGAACATGGGGAAAATGGGGAAATGGGAAAATGGGAAAAAATGGGAAAAAATGGGAAAATGGGGAAAAATGGGGAAAAATGGGGGAAAATGGGGGAAAATGGGGAAAAAATGGGAAAAATGGGAAAAAAGTGGGGAAAAATGGGGAAAAATGGGGAAAAATGGGAAAAATGCGGAAAATGGGGGAAATGGGGGAAATGGGAAAAATGGGAAAAATGGGGGAAATGGGGGAAATGGGAAAAATGGGAAAAATGGGAAAAATGGGGAAAAATGGGGAAAAAGGGCAAAATGGAGGAAAATGGGGAAAATGGGGAAAAATGGGAAAATGGGAAAAAATGGGAAAAAATGGGAAAATGGGAAAAAAGGGGGAAATGGGAAAAATGGGAAAAATGGGAAAAAAGGGGGGAAATGGGGAAAATGGGGAAAATTTGAAAAATGGGGAAAATGGGGGAAAATGGGGGTGAGGTAAAAAGGGGGGAAAGAACAAAGGGGGAAATAAAAGGGGGAAAGGTGGGAAAGGGAGGAAAAGGGGAAAAGGGGAAATAAAATGGGGGAAGTGGGGAAAAGGAAGGGAGAAGGGAAAAAAAGGAGCCGGCACCCCCAAAATTGGAGAAAAATGGGGAAAAATGGGGAAATTGGCAAAAAAATTTTGGAGAAAATCGGGGGAAAATTGGGGAAAATATGGGGAAAAAAGTGGAAAAAATGGCGGAAAATTCAAATTAAAATGGGGGGAAAAAGGGGAAAAAACAGAATAAAATTGAGAATAAAATGAGGGAAAATGGGGGAAAATTGGGGGAAAATTGGGGGAAAATTGGCACCCCAAAAACCAGATCCTACACCCCAAATCTGCACCCCAAAACCAGATCCTGCACCCCAAAAAGGGATCTGGCGCCCCCAAATCGGCACTTCCAGATCCTGCACCCCAAAAATGGACCCTGCACCCCGAAAGGGGATCCTGCACCCAAAAATGGGGATCCTGAACCCCAAAATCAGCGCCCCTGAATCCCCCAGCACCCCAGAAGGTCCTGTGCTCATGGGAAGGGATTCCCAGATCCCTGTCCCGGATCCCGGATCCCTGTCCCGGATCCCTGTCCCTGATCCCTGTCCCTGATCCCGGATCCCTGTCCCTGATCCCTGTCCCTGATCCCGGATCCCTGTCCCTGATCCCTGTCCCAGATCCCTGTCCCTGATCCCTGTCCTGGATCCCTGTCCCTGATCCCTGTCCCTGATCCCGGATCCCTGTCCCTGATCCCGGATCCCTGTCCTGGATCCCTGTCCCGGATCCCTGATCCCGGATCCCTGTCCCTGATCCCGGATCCCTGTCCCAGATCCCTGTCCCGTATCCCTGTCCCGGTTCCCTGTCCCTGATCCCTGTCCCTGATCCCTGTCCCTGATCCCTGTCCCGGATCCCTGTCCCGGATCCCTGTCCCAGATCCCTGATCCCTGTCCCAGATCCCTGATCCCTGTCCCGGATCCCTGATCCCTGTCCTGGATCCCTGTCCCGGATCCCTGATCCCTGATCCCTGTCCCTGATCCCGGATCCCTGTCCCTGATCCCTGATCCCTGTCCTGGATCCCGCCTCAGATCCCTGTCCCGGATCCTGATCCATCCCAAATCTTTGCCTGTCTTGGACTCTAATCCGTGCTGGATCCTGATCCATTGGAGATCCTGATCCATCCTGGATCCCTGTCCCAGATCCCCATCCCAGATCCCCATCCCAGATCCCCATCCATCCTGGATCCCTGTCCCGGATCCCTGTGCTGGATCCCTGTCCATCCCATATCCCAATCCATCCCAGATCCCGATCCATCCCGGATCTCCCATCCTGGACCTCCCATCCAATATTCCCATCCATCCCAGATCCCGATCCATCCCAGATCCCAATCCATCCCAGATCCCAATCCATCCCAGATCCTGATCCATCCCATACCCCGATCCATCCCAGATCCTGATCCATCCTGGATCTCCCATCCTGAATTCCCGTCCATCCTGGATCCAGCTCCACCCCACCAAGGCCCTGTCCTGGATCCCAGATCCTGATCCAGCCCAGATCCCGATCCCGCCTGGATCTCCCATCCCGGATCCCTGTCCATGCTGGAGCCGGATCCATCCCAGATCTCTCCCTGTCCTGGATCTCGATCCACCCCAAATCTCTCTCTGTCCTGGATTCTCCTCCACCCCGAATTCCCGTCCAACCCAGATCCCCATCCCAAACTCCCGTCCATCCTGGATCCCCATCCCAAAATCTCTCCCGGATCCCCATCCCAAATTCCCGTCCATCCCAGATCCCCATCCGGAATTCTCTCCTGGATCCCCATCCCAAATTCCCGTCCATCCCAGATTCCCATCCCGAATTCCAATCTCTCCTGGATCCCCATCCATCCCAGATCCCCATCCCAAATTGTCTCCTGGATCCCCATCCCAAATTCCTGGCTCTCTGAGATCCCCATCCGGAATTCTCTCCTGGATCCCCATCCCAAATTCCCGTCCATCCCAGATTCCCATCCCAAATTCCCATCTCTCCTGAATCCCCATCCGGAATTCTCTCCTGGATCCCCATCCCAAATTCCCGTCTCTCCTGGATCTTGGTCCCGAATCCCCATTTCTCCTGGATCCCCATCCATCGCAGATCCCCATCCCGAATTCTCATCCATCCTGGATCCCCATCCGGAATTCTCTCCTGGATCCCCATCCCAAATTCCCGTCTCTCCTGGATCTTGGTCCCGAATCCCCATTTCTCATGGATCCCCGTCCATCCCAGATCCCCATCCCGAATTCTCTCCTGGGTCCCCATCCCGAATTCCCGTCCATCCCAGATTCCCATCCCGAATTCCAGTCTCTCCTGGATCCCCGTCCATCCCAGATCCCCATCCCAAATTCTCTCCTGGATCCCCATCCCAAATTCTCTCCTGGATCCCCATCCCAAATTCCTGTCCATCCCAGATTCCCATCCCAAATTCCCATCTCTCCTGGATCCCCATCCCAAATTCTCTCCCAGATCCTGATCCCAAATTCCTGTCCATCCCAGATTCCCATCCCGAATTCCAATCTCTCCTGGATCCCCGTCCATCCCAGATCTCCATCCCAAATTGTCTCCTGGATCCCCATCCCAAATTCCTGGCTATCCGAGATCCCCATCCCAAATTCTCTCCCAGATCCTGATCCCAAATTCCCGTCCATCCCAGATCCCCATCCCAAATCCCCATCCCAAATCCCCATCCATCCCAAATTCCCATCCTGAATTCCCGTCCATCCCGGATCCCCATCCCAAATCCCCATCCCAAATTCCCGTCCATCCCAAATTCCCATCCCAAATTCCCGTCCATCCCGGACCCCCATCCCAAATTCCCGTCCACCCCAAATCCCCATCCCGAATTCCCGTCCATCCCAGACCCCGCTCCATCCTGGATCTCCCATCCTGGGTCCCCTTTTTGGGGCGCAGATTTTGGGGTGCCAATTTCGGGGATGCTGGGTGCCTTTTTGGGGTGCTGGATCCTCTTTTTGGGGTGCCGGTTTTGGGGTGAAAATTCCCCTTTTTGGGGTGCAGATTTGAGGACGAAAATTTCCTCTTTTTGGGGTGCAGGATCCCTTTTTTGGGGTGCAGATTTGACAGGTGAAAATTCCTCTTTTTGGGGTGCAGGATCCCTTTTTTGGGATGCCGATTTTGGGGTGAAAATTTCCTGGTTTTGGGGTGCAGGATCCCCTTTTTGTGATGCAGGATCCCCTTTTTTGGGGTGCCAAATTTAGGGTGACAATTCTCCCTTTTTGGGGTGCCGATTTTGGGGTGAAATTTCCTCTTTTTGGGGTGCAGGGTCCCCTTTATTGGCGTGCCGATTTTGGGGTGAAAATTTCCTCTTTTTGGGGTGCAGGACCCTTTTTTGGGGCGCCAATTTTGGGGTGAAAATTCCTCTTTTTGGGGTGCAGGACCCTCTTTTTGGGGTGCCGATTTTGGGGTGAAAATTCCCCTTTTTGGGGTGCAGGATCTCCTTTTTGGGGTGCAGATTTGAGGGTGAAAATTCCTCTTTTTGGGGTGCAGGACCCTCTTTTTGGGGTGCCGATTTTGGGGTGAAAATTCCCCCTTTTTGGGGTGCAGGATCCTCTTTTTTGGGGTGACGATTTTGGGGTGAAAATTCCCCTTTTTGGGGTGCAGCATCTCCTTTTTTGGGGGTTCCGATTTTGGGGTGAAATTTTCCCCTTTTTGGGGTGCAGGATCCCCTTTTGTGAGCAGGAATTCACTGAGCGGGAATTCTCGCCAGGAATTTGGGAATTCGGGAATAAATCCCGGAGTTTATTTGGGATTTCGAGGCCAAATCCCGGTGCTGGGGTGGGGATGATTCCCAAATATCCCAAAAGAACCCCGGGAATGCAGAGCGGGGTCGGCCCTGAGGGAGTTTTGGGATTGGGGATCCCAAAGTTTGGGAGAAGGGGCTTGGATGGGAGGAGGAGCAGGAAATTTTGGGATTTCCTCAAAGAGGGCGTGGATTTGGGGGATCCCGGCGGGAATGGGGTGGGAATCCCATCCCTATCCCAATCCCAATCCCAATCCCATCCCAAATCCCTCCCAGTCCCAATCCAATCCCACCCCAAATCCCATCCCAATCCCATTCCCTTTGGGATGACCCCGTTCTTTGTTAGGATGATCCCCATTCCCATTGGGATGATCCCATTCCCACTAAATGATCCCATTCCCATTGGGATGATCCCGTTCCCATGGGATGACCCCATTCCCATTGGATGATCCTGTTCCCTGTAGGATGATCCCATTCCCTTAAGGATGACCCCGTTCCCGTTGGGATGATCCCATTCCCATGGGATGACCCCGTTCCCATTGGGTGACCCCATTCCCATTGGGATGACCCCATTCCCTGTGGGATGACCCCGTTCCCATTGGGATGACCCCATTCCCTGTGGGATGATCCCATTCCCACTAAATGATCCCATTCCCATCGGGATGATCCCATTCCTGTTGGGATGACCCCGTTCCCATTGGGATGACCCCATTCCCGTTGGGATGACCCCGTTCCCATCGGGATGACCCCATTCCCTGTGGGATGATCCCATTCCCGTTGGATGACCCCATTCCCATTGGATTACCCCGTTCCCGTTGGGATGATCCCGTTCCCATTGGGATGACCCCATTCCCTGTAGGATGACCCCGTTCCCTGTGGGATGACCCCATTCCCGTTGGGATGACCCCATTCCCATCGGGATGATCCCGTTCCCATTGGATGACCCCATTCCCATTGGGATGATTCCATTCCCGTTGGGATGATCCCATTCCTGTTGGGATGACCCCATTCCCATTGGATGATCCCGTTCCCATTGGGATGATCCTGTTCCCATTGGATGATCCCATTCCCTTTGGGATGACCCCATTCCTGTTGGGATGACCCCGTTCCCGTTGGGATGACCCCGTTCCCGTTGGGATGACCCCGTTCCCACTGGGATGATCCCATTCCCTTTGGGATGACCCCATTCCCATTGGATGATCCCATTCCCATTGGGATGACCCCGTTCCCTGTAGGAGAATCCCATTCCCGTTGGATGATCCCATTCTCCACAGGATGATCCCATTCCCGTTGGGATGACCCCATTCCTGTCAGATGACCCCGTTCCCGTTGGGATGACCCCGTTCCCATTGAGTTGACCCCAGTCCCATGGGATGACCCCGTTCCCATTGGGAATTCCTGCCCTGTCCCGTGTGGGGTCCGAAGGTCGCGGCCCCGCCCGGCCCCGCCCCGTTCCCGTTGATGTTCCCGGGCTCGGAGCCCGCGGGACTTTGAACCGGGACGGGCGCGGCTGCGGGCGGGGCCCGACCCCGGAACCACAAATGGGGCTGAACCCCAAAATGGGGCCAAACCCCAAAATGGGGCTGAACCCCAAATGGGGCTGGACCCCCAAACCCCAAATGGGGCTCAAGACTGAACCTCAGAACCCCAAATGCGGCTGAACTCCAAAATGGGGCTGGGGCTGAACCCCAAATGGGGCTGAACCCCAAAATGGGGCTGAACCCCAAAATGGGGCCGAACCCCCAAACCCCAAATGGGGCTGAACCCCTGAACCCCAAATGGGGCTGGACCCCAAATGGGGCTGAACCCCCAAACCCCAAATGGGGCTGAACCCCAAATGGGGCCAAACCCCTGAACCCCAAATGGGACTTGGGCTGGATCCCCCAATGGGGCTGAACCCCCGAACTCCAAATGGGGCTGAACCCCAAATGGGACAGGGACCCCTGAACTCCAAATGGTGCTGAACCCTTGAACCCCAAATGGGGCTGAACCCCAAATGGAGCCAGGGGTAAACCCCACATGGGGCTGCACCCCCGAACCCCAAATGGGGCTGGGGCTGAACCCCCAAACGGGGCCAAGACTGAACCTCTGAACCCCAAATGGGCCAGGGTCGAACCCTAAATGGGGCTGAACTCCTGAACCCCAAATGGGGCTGAACCTCAATCGGAGCCAGGGCTGAACCCCAAATGGGGCTGGGGCTGCACCCCCAGACCCCAAATGGGGCCAAACCCCAAATGGGGCCAGAACTGAACCCCTGAACCCCAAACGGAGTCACGGCTGCACCCCTGAACCCCAAATGGGGCTGGACCCCCAAACCCCAAATGGCGCTGGGGCTGAACCCCAAATGGGGCCAAGACCGAACCTCTGAACCCCAAATGCAGCTGAACCCCAAATGGGCTGAACCCCAAATGGGGCCCAACCCCAAGAACTGCACCCCTGAACCCCAAATGGGGCTGGGGCTGAACCCCTGAACCCCAAATGGGGCTGAACCCCAAATGGGGCCAAACCCCTGAACCTCAAATGGGGCCGGGGCTGCACCCCAAATGGGGCCAAAGCCCAGACGGGGCCGGGGCTGCATCCCTGAACCCCAAATGGGGCTGGGATTGAACCCCTGAACCCCAAATAGGGCTGAACCCCGAAACCCCAAATGGGGCAGGGACCCCTGAATCCCAAAAGGGCTGAACCCCTGAACCCCAAATGGGGCCAAACCCCTGAACCACAAATGGGGCTGGGGCTGGACCCCAAATGGGGCTCAAGACTGAACCCCAAATGGGGCCAGGACTGAACCCCTGAACCCAAAACGGGACCAGGGCCGAACCCCTGAACCCCAAATGGGGCTGGGGCTGGACCCCAAATGGGGCTGAACCCCAAATGTTGCTGAGTCTGAACCCCCGAATGGGGCCAAACCCCTGAGCCCCTGAACCCCAAATGGGGCCGAACCCCCAGAACTGAACCCCTGAAACCCAAATGGGGCCAAACCCCAAATGGGGCTGAACCCCCAAACCCCAAATGGGGCCGAACCCCCAAACCCCAAATGGGGCCAAACCCCTGAACCCCAAATGGGGCTGGGGCTGAATCCCTGAACCCCAAATGGGGCCGAACCCCAAATGGGGCCCAAGTTGAAGCCCTGAACCAAAAGGGGCCAAACCCCAAATGGGGCCGGGGCTGCACCCCTGAACCCCAAATGGGGCCAAACCCCCAAACCCCAAATGGGGCCAGAACTGAACCCCAAATGGGCTGAACCCCAAATGGGGCTGGGGCTGCACCCCCAGACCCCAAATGGGGCCAAACCCCCAGAACTGAACCCCCAAAACCCCAAACGGGGCCAAACCCCACATGGGGCTGAACCCCAAAACCCCAAATGGGGCCGGGGCTGAACCCCCAAATGGGGCCAAGACTGAACCTCTGAACCCCAAATGGGTCGGGGTCGAACCCCAAATGGGGCTGAACTCCTGAACCCCAAATGGGGCTGAACCTCAATCGGAGCCAGGGCTGAACCCCAAATGGGGCCAGAACTGAACCCCTGAACCCCAAACGGAGTCACGGCTGCACCCCTGAACCCCAAATGGGGCTGGACCCCCAAACCCCAAATGGCGCTGGGGCTGGACCCCTGAACCCCAAATAGGGCTGGGGCTGAACCCCAAATGGGGTCAAGACCAAACCCCTGAACCCCAAATGGGGCAGGGACCCCTGAACCCCAAACGGGGCTGAGCCCCCAAACCCCAAACGGGGCTCAAGACCGAACATCAGAACCCCAAATGCGGCTGAACCCCAAATGGGACCAAACCCCCAAACCCCAAATGGGGCCAGAACTGAACCCCAAATGCGGCTGAACCCCAAATGGGGCCAAGGCTGAACCCCAAATGGGGCCCAACCCCAAGAACTGCACCCCTGAACCCCAAATGGGGCTGGGGCTGAACCCCTGAACCCCAAATGGGGATGAACCCCAAATGGGGCCAAGCCCCTGAACCTCAAATGGGGCCGGGGCTGCACCCCAAATGGGGCCAAAGCCCAGACGGGGCCGGGGCTGCACCCCTGAACCCCAAATGGGGCTGGGGTTGAACCCCTGAACCCCAAATAGGGCTGAACCCCGAAACCCCAAATGGGGCCAAACCCCTGAACCACAAATGGGGCTGAACCCCAAAACCCCAAATGGGGCCGGGGCTGAACCCCCAAACGGGGCCAAGACTGAACCTCTGAACCCCAAATGGGCCGGGGTCGAACCCCAAATGGGGCTGAACCCCAAATGGGGCCAAACCCCTGAACCCCAAATGGGGCTGGGGCTGCACCCCCAGACACCAAATGGGGCCAAACCCCAGAACTGAACCCCCAAACCCCAAACGGGGCCAAACCCCAAATGGGGCTGAACCCCAAAACCCCAAATGGGGCCGGGGCTGAACCCCTGAACCCCAAATGGGCCGGGGTCGAACCCCAAATGGGGCTGAAATTATTCCCCAAAATCCAGCACAAAAATCCCGAAATTATTCCTCAAAATCCAGCACAAAAATCCCGAAATTATTCCTCAAAATCCAGCACAAAAATCCCAAAAGAATTCCCAAGATCCAGCATAAAAATTCCAAAATAATACCCCAAAACCAGTACAAAAATCCCAAAATTATTCCAAAAATCCAGCAGAAAAATCCCAAAATTATTGCCAAACTCCAGCATGAAAATCCCAAATTTATTGCCAAACTCCAGCATAAAAATCCTAAAATTATCCCCAAAATCCATCATGGAAATCCCCAAATTAATCCCCAAAATCCAGCACAAAAATCTCGAATTTATCCCCAAAATCCAGCACAGAAATCCTGAGTTTATTCCCCAAAGTTCAGCACAAAAATCCCAAAATTATTCTCAGAATCCAGGACGGAAATCCCAAAATTATCCCCAAAATCCAGCGTAAAAATCCCAAAATAATTCCCAAAATCCAGGAAAAAAATCCCAAAATTATTCCCAAAATCCAGCATGGAAATCCCAAAATAATTCCCCAAAATCCAGCACATAAATCCCAAAATATTCCCCAAAATTCCAGCAGAAAATTCCCAAATTTATCCCCCAAAATCCAGCGAAAAAATCCGAATTTATTCCAAAAATCCAGCACAAAAATCCCCAAATTATCCCCAAAATCCAGGAAAAAAATCCCAAATTATTCCCAAATATTTTCCCCTTAAAAACCCCAATTTTCATTTCCTGAATTCCATGAAAATTTGAATTCCGATTTTCCAGCCAAAAAAATTAAAAATTTAATTTTTCCACTTTATTTTCTGGGGAAAAAATAAAATTTGGGGATTTTTTTCCATTCCAAAAATGGGGAAAAAAAGCAGGAAAATTGCTGAAATTTCATTTTCCAGGTTTTTATTCTTGGATTTTTTGGCTCAAAACCAGAATTCCCAAATTTTTTAAGGATGACTCAAATTCCTTTTGGGATTCTGAAATAAAACAAAACAAAAAAAAAATCCACAAAGATTTTTCTGGAATGAAAATAAAATGAAATAAAAATTAAATATAGAATTAAAATAATGCATTAAAATACTAATAAGTAATATATTCAAAATTAAATAAATATGAAAATAAAAAAAAAAATAATTAATTTAAATACTACAAATAATAAATTAAATTAAATAAAAATTTAATAAATAAAAATAAAAAAGGAATTAAAGTACGAATAAATAATAAATTCAAATAAAAGTTGAATAAATATAAAAATAGTAAGTAAAAATAAATTAAAATACATGAAAATTAAATAAATATTAAAATAATAAATAAAATAAATTAAAATAAGGAATTAAAATACTATTACATAACAAATTTAAAAAAAATTAAATACTTATAAAAATAATAAAAAATATAAGGAATTAAAATACTATTATGTAATAAAAAAATAAATTAAAAATTAAATAAATATAAAAATAATAAAATAAATATAAGGAGCTAAAATACTATTAAAAAAACTAAATTAAAAATTAAATACATATAAAAATAATAAAAAATATAAGGAATTAAAATACTACTACATAATAAATTAAAATAAATAAAAAATTAATTAAATATAAAAATAATAAATAAAATAAAAATAAGGAATTAAAATAGAATAAAATAATAAATTAAGGTAAAAATTAAGTAAATATAAAAATAATAACTAAAAATAAGGTACTAAGATACTATTACACAATAAATTAAAATAAATTAAAAATTAAATACATATAAAAATAATAAAAATTAAAAGGAATTAAAACACTATTACATAATAAATTAAAATAAATCAAATAATAAATAAATATAAATATAATAAATAAAATAAAAATAAGGAATTAAAATACTATTATGCAGTAAATTAAAATAAATTAAAAATTAAATATATATAAAAATAATAACAATCATAAGCAAAATACAAGTAAATACTAAATTGAAATAAAATACAAATTAAATAAATACAAATATTACCCAAAAAAAAGACAACGAAATTATAAATGAAAATAAAATAAAATTTAAATACATATAAAAATAACAAATAAAATAATGAATTCAAACAGTAAGAAATAATAAATTTAAATAAAAATAAAAATACAAGGAGGAGATTGGGATGGTGGGAATGGGA
>JANCRA010000534.1:0-30309 GCA_024362935.1 Setophaga petechia
CACCAAGGCACCTCCCAGGCCTGGGCACCCTCAGGGTAGGGGTGGTTTTTAAATGTTTTAAATGCTGCAGCAGCTCCCTCAGGTTGGATGGGTGTGAGGATATCCAGCTCTTCCTTAGGGCTTGGAGCATGGCAAGGGTGCAGGGCTCATCGTCACTCTTGTTTAAACACTTGTAATAGCAAAGTATTTTAAAACAGAGACTTTGAGGAAGTAACATCCGCGAGTCTGTTGCAAGGATAGGTACAAGCTATCTTTATTAAAGATCCACACTGCTGGATGTTTTGTCAAACCACTCTGGGGACAGAACGTGTCCCCAGAGCTTCATTAACCCCTTGTTGTCTGCTGGTGGGGCAGGATGTGAGCCCAGCCTCGGGGCTGTGTAGCTCATCCTCCCTGGAGCAGGGACACCCCGGGAGGCTGAGGCACAGAGGTTCAGGTGTTGGAGCAGGTGGGGATCTCTTTCTGCCTGGGAATTGTTGTTGCTGCATTACTGCCACAGCTGCCGGGCTCCCTCAGCCCCTGTGCCCTGCAGCAGCACTTGGAGCTCCTGGGCTGGGCAGGGAGCAGCTCTGGGCCGGGGCTCTCAGTGCCATCAGTGTCCACTGAAATCCAGCGTTTGTTTCACTTCCATCAGCTCTGCTGTGCCACCCTCGGTGCCAGGGCACAGAGCTGTGGGGAGGCTCCATCCCATCTGCACCAAGGGCTGCCAGCGCTTCCAGCAGCACTGCTGGGGCATCCAGGGCTGCCTTGGGAGCCTGGGTTTCACAGAGGGTTACACACTCTGCCCTTCAGCATCCAGCTGGATCCTACAGCTGGATAGTTCAGCTGGCAGGGATTGGAGTCAGCTCTGGGGCCCAAACCAGGGCTTGTCCCACAGAGAGCGACTGAGCTTCCTGAGATAGAGCAGAGAGGGTGCCCTGGCCTTTGGGGCTGACAGTGAGTGCTGCCAGGTGATTGTGATAAGGCTGAACTGGAGCTTTCTTAGAAAAGGCATCAGCTGTAAGGAGAATCTATGGAAAACAGGTGGTTGGCACACTAGCTGGTAGCAGGTCTTGGGCTTTTCTTCTTTTCTTTAACCTGTTCTTAAGAGGACCCCAAAACTGCAAAATAAAAAGGAAGGGGGATGTGGGGGTGAAAGTTGCTTTTCATTTTTTGAAGTGTTGCTGTGGATTTTGGTGTGTCAAGTGGCACCACCAAAACAGCATTGGAATAACCAAACTTCAGGGCTCTGCACTTAATTCCTTTAATGTGTTTGTGTGGGTGCAGGAAATGCCAAATCCCAAAGCAATTCCATGTCTGTAACTTCAAGTGCAACATC
Organism: Setophaga petechia; assembly: GCA_024362935.1. NCBI lineage: Eukaryota > Metazoa > Chordata > Aves > Passeriformes > Parulidae > Setophaga > Setophaga petechia. The sequence continues at coordinate 1,319 of JANCRA010000534.1, forward strand.
TTTAAAACCGAGTGCTGAGTGTGGGCTTTCCACGTGGATGCAAACGGTCAAAGGCCTTTCTTGTGTCCCAAAAGCAAAAAACCTTTCTCTGTGAGGTTTTGGAGGGGATTCTCTTTGGGATTTCTTGTGATGCAGCATCCCGGGTGTCCCTTCCTTTGTGCAAAGTCCAACGGTAAAGGATGGAATGGCTGACACACGGGGTCTGGGATAAAAATGGTTCTGTTCAAATTAGGCAGAGAATGCAATATGAAATATGAGCATGCTTTTATTGTCTGAAATAGTCAGGAATAAAAATGCTGGGAAAGGACATGTTGATGTTTGAATTGGTGTCACCTCTCATGGATAAAACCCCATAGTGAGCAATTAGAGCAGAAGTGTGAGAGCTGGGACCCTTTGACTTCCACAGTGGACTTAATTTTCTTTTCCTCCTCTCTTTCAGGGCAGGAAAAATCATCAACCTCCTCCCATCTTTGCCAAAAGCTTTGGTGTTTAAGCAGCCAAAGGCAAGAGGGCTCTGCACTGGAGGGCTCTGGTCCTGCCCACGCTGTGGGGTGAGTCAGAGGGACACAAGGCTCCTCTTTTCCCCTCTGCTGGGATTAACTGCCATGGGAATGCCATTTGTGACAGCCCAGCCCCAGCTGTGTCTGCTGGAGAAGGGCAGAGGTGAAGAGGCAAATGCCAGAGTTCCCTGGGGATGATGGAGTTGTGGTGTTGGCCGTGCCCCAAGGGGCAGCTTGGGCATTACCTGTGCACCCGAGGACTGCTCTGGGGCTTCAGGAGCTCTCGGGGCATTCCCAGCTCTGCCAGGGCTGGCAGCTGGTGCAGGGTTGGGTGACAGCCTCTAGCTGGGCTGGGGGCAGGCACCAGCCTGGCACAGATGCAGGGGCAGGGCTGGGAGGATTTGGGAGCAATGGGAGCAGAATGAGGGATGGTGCTGGGCACAGTGCTCAGCCTGGGCTCGTGTCAGCACAGCCCTGCAGGGCACTGGGATCTGGGAACAGCTCCAGCTCTCCTGGTGCCCAGGGATGGGCTCTGAGGGACTGGGTTTACCTGTGGCTTTCCAGGTCAGCAGGAACAAGGGGAATGTGGTGCCAGGGCTGTGGCCCCTCAGGCTGTGTTTCCCTCTGGGAAAGCAGAACAGGCTCTGGGCTGAGGTGAGTTTCCTGGGAGTGCTTAGAAGAGCAATCCAGGGGAAAGGGAGTTCAGGAATTGCATCTGCTGCTGGGAACATTGCCTTAGGCTTGCTCAGTTTGTGTCTGTGAGAAGTGGGGTTTGGGCTGGAGAGGTGCTGTTGGGAACAAAAGGTGGAGTCAGTCCTCTCCAGGGATGTGCAGTGAAGGACTGAGTGGGAGGGAGGGGAGTATTTAGAAATGATAGCAGTATTTCTCCCAAAATTGGGGTGGAGCAGTGATGGGGGCTGTTGGGTTTGGTCTGGGCCTTGTTATTCCTTGTGCAATTTTTAAATTCTGTTGCATGATTTACTGTTCAGTATCTTTCTAACAAAAACTGACAGAAATTTAGGTTTAGAATTAGAACTTAGGTTTCACTGCAAAATCTTGCCAAGGCTGGAGGACTGGGGTGATGCTGCTCTCAGCAAAGGTCACTTATTAATGCTGTGTCAGATTTCCTTCAGTGCTGGGCAGGAAAGGTGAGGGTTTGGATCAGGAATTCTGCAAACAAGGCCTGGGTGGTGGTTGATTTGTTTTGTTTTTCAGTGAGCCAGGGCTGGCACAAGGAATTGTGCAGGTACCGGTCTGGCAGTGGAGCTGCTGCCCTTTGGAGCCATTTTAAAGGTATGATCATAGAACATTTTGGGGACTGTTTTCAGAAATCTGGGTTTCAGAACTCCTGTCCCCAGCCCGTTGCTAACCCTGAGGCATCTGCTCTGGTTTCAGGCTGTCCTTGCTGGAGCACCCTGGTCCCTGCCGTCCCCAAGCCCTGAGACACAGAGGGAGCCCTGTCCCCAGGGGCCTTGGGCGCCTTGTCAGGAATGTGGCAGCAGCCCCGGGAGCAGGCTGGAGGTGAGAACTGGGTGTGTGAAACTGAGGAGTGCTGATCTGGGGCTGGGGGGAAGGGGGAGGAGTTTCCATCCCCCCTGGAGCTTTCCTGCTGGGATGGGGCAGCGCAGGGAGCAGAATTAATTGTGCACCTCCCATGGGCATTGCTGGCCTCGGTGTCTGTGTTGTGCCATCAGACCGTGGCACTTTGCTGCTGTCACTGCCACGCCACCTGGGGGCTGTGCCCTCCTGCCAGTCCCACACAGGAGCTCCAGGGGTGCCTCTGTGCTCTGTTGGGAGCGTTTGCTGGGAATGTGCCTCATCCCCGGGAGTGTCCCTTTGTCCCTGGGCTGCCAGGCAGAGCTTTGGGCTGCTCAGGCTCAGGGCTGGATTGCCAAAGGCGCTGAGAGGGAGCAGGACAGGGAGGGTGCTCAGAGAGGGGCTGGCAGAGCCCAGCTGGCAGTCTGTGCTGGGTGCTGCAGGTGGGGCTGTGGGCACTGCAGGGAGTCAGTGTCCCCTTCCCTAATCAGCCCTACAGATCCCAAGGGCTCCTAGAGCAGCATTTTATTCCTTACTTCCCTTGGTGGAAATTCATTCTCCAAATTGCCACGAGCAATTCTTTGATTTCTCTAGGAGAAAACCTCCCAGCAGAGACAGATTGCAGTGGAGGCCAGAGTTGTGTTTGGAGCAGGGAGTGCTGAGAGCTGCATCTGCCTGTGCTGCCACAGCCTGAGCACAGCCACAGGGAACAGCCTGGGAAAAGGGACTGGGGGAATTTCTGATGGCCCAGTGAGGAGAACACAAACTCAGCCATTCAGCCTGACAGTCCCCTCCACCGAGAGCTCAGCACACATGCTCAGAGGTAAGTCCAGCATCTGAAAGAAAAAAAAACAGAAGAAAAGGTGATTTATTTTGCTTTAAAGTTATTTCAAGTTCTTAAAGCCTAACCAACATTTGCTCTTGATTTTGGTTGGGTGAATAACGAGCAGTGGGCATAGGTGATGCCATTCATGTAGCTGAAAACCTGGTGTGATCTAGAGGGGGTACAAGAACTGTTTGTGTAGGAAAATGTGAGGGGATGTCAGGGGGAGAGAGGTGGCATTTTTGAGTGAATTGTTGAGGTCATTGAAGGGAGAGCAGCAGACAATTTCCCTGGGAACTCCAAGGCCCCTTGGGCCCACAGCCAGGACTCTCTAGGGCTGAGGGCTCTGCACTTGAGACTCACTGTGTCCTCCTTCCTTGGCAGCAGCCAGCAGGGAAGGGAGAAGAGGATCCCTGTGGGATGAGACTGCAGAGAGCGAGCAGAGGAGCAGCCTTGGGCTGGAGAAAGGCAAAGGGACCAACATGGTGTCACCAGGGCACCTGTGAGGAACAGAATGGACACTGGAGGCCACATGGAGGTGAGGAGTGGATGGTTTGGGGCAAAATGTGAGTTCATCTCCAGAGAGATAAGTTGGGGATATTTAGGAGGGAAAAGCTGAGGTGATGAGTTCACCCACCCTGGCACAAGGTGTGTTTGCACAGGCTGGGGCCAGAGGTGAAGGTCAATCCAAATCCAGCCCTGCTCAACCTCTAAATCCCAGGATAAGTTGTCCCTGGGCTGCCCAGTGAGGGATTAAACATACATTAAAATGAAACCAAGAGCATTAATGAGATTGCTGGGAATGCCATTAACTTGTTGTCAGAACTCCTGACACAGTGTTGAGCTTTGATGACAAGAAGGCATTTCTTTATTTGGATTCTTCATTGTGTGGGATATGGGGTTTATCTGGATTTTAAAGCCCTCATGGTGGCCCTCAGGAGCTGGTAGGAAAAGCAGAGTCAGAGCTCCTGGCAGGCACAGGGTGTTTTCCCCCATAGTGGATTGTGGAGGAATTGTCTGGGACCTGGATTGTCCCTCTGGGTGATGCTGCTTGTTGTGATTTGTATAATTCCATACATTGAATTCCCAAAACTTCCCAGCCCAGGGGTTTGAGCTGACAGGGCAGGACAAAGATGGTTCTCTGTGTGGTGGCCAGATTTGGGGTTCCCTGTCAGCTTTGCTAGTTCTGGTGAATTGTACCCAGAGCCCCAAATTCCCTGCTCCATTCCCGCTGCAGTCACCTCACCGTGCCCCATGGAGTGTGGGTATTCCCACGCAGAGCTGCTGCCTTGGACAGCAGCTGTGGCAGGAGCCAGCAGAGCTTCCAAGGAAGCTCAGCAGCACAGGGACAAGGACAGGGTTATATTCCATATAACTGGCTATTTACAACCCTCACCCCAACTATGTCCCTGGGGTCACTGGCCAGAGCTGCCTGGAATTGAGCTGATTTCACCCCCCTGAGCTCCAGGATGGAGAACATCCAGTTGATGTTTTAAAGCAGGAGAAGGCAGTGGCCAGATGTGCTCCCAGCCTGTGCTGAGGCAGCCCCTGTGCCCAGGGGGGGACATCTCTCCCTGCAGAAGCTCAGCTCCTTTCAGAGCCTCAGCAGTGGCCTCTACAAATTCTTTTCTCTCAGGAAAGGGATGCACATCTCTGTCTTCAGCACACCTCCAGTGGGACCTACCTGTGAATGCTTTCCATCACTTCTGCACTTACAGCTGGATCCCTGAAAAACTGATCCCTGAAAAACTCCATCCCACTGATTTTCAGGTATCTCTGAGGGCTACTGCCTGGGCTTTAATATCTGTGGGGGAAGATTGCCTTGGCTTTAATGCTGCTGATGGATGATGGCCTCAGGCTGGGGAGGAGGGAAGGGATTTGGGGTGGCTGGGACATAGCTGGCAGCCGTGTGGGAGCTCTGAACCGGGAATTGCTGCGTGAGCCCCTGTGCAAACGGCCCGTGCCTCCATTCCCAGGCAATGCCAGCTGCTCCTTGGGGTCCTTCTGGGCTCTTGATGGTCTCTGTCCAGGCTGAAGCATTTCCACATGCCTGGTCAGAGCAGCCCCTGGCCGAGGAGCCACGGTGCAGGCACAGCTCCTCCGCTGCAGATCCCAGACACGAGGTGCTGCTGGCCTTCCAGGAGCTTCTGGCCTCCTCCTGCCCTGCGCTCCCAGCCAGCCGGGACACACTGAGGGAGCACCAGGGAGCATCGCTGGCAGCGAGCAGGAGACACCGAGGCCTCTGGGCCAGAAGAACAGCCCTGGCCTCAGCAGCCACCATCGTTTTGACCTGGCAACACTCACCTGCAGGAAACGCCCCCCGCCACTCTCCAGAACTTCGGCCACGAAACAAGGTAACCCTCAGGACCTGGCTTGTTCACTTCTTCCTGGGGAAACAAAGGGACGTTGTGTGAGCACATTTACAGCTGCTGGGTAAATCCTGGAAAGGGCAGAAAAATCAGGGTTATGGGGAAGAGTTTGATGCTGACGTGTTGAGTGCCAGCTGGTTCTGCCCAACAGCCAGTGGAGGGGCTGGTGTGTAAAGCAGCATTAGCAGAAGGGAAGGAGCTGCGTTTGTAGAGGAGGTCTCTTACTGGCAGCAGTCATTCCCATCCCACACAGGACATTTGTAACAACCTTTGGATTGGCTCAGGTGTTTGAAGCAGGGTCCTGAAAAGGCCAAAATTCTGTGTTTAATGTGTAGCTGGGGCAGTCACTTCTCAACATTTGACTCAATGATCCTCACAGCTCTAGAAATAAAGAACAAACAATTTTCACTGGTTTTTTAACACTGGGGGTTTTTTCCCCTCGTGTTTCCCTGGGGCTGCAATCCCACACCAGGCACAATCGGGGCAGGAGCAGCAACGCCTCGGCCCCAGTGGCCGTTCCAGAGCGGCTGCTCCCGGCCGGGGCGCTGCAGCCCCCGGGGATGCAGACACGGAGAAGGGGCTGCGGGCGCTGTGGCTCGCAGGGGAGCGCGGTGCTCCCTCGGTGGGAGGGTGTCCTCCCGGGGTTACCGGGCCGGGGGGGATGCGGGGCGGCGCCGTGTCCGCCAGGGGGCGCCCCGCGGGGCGGGCGGGGGCGCTGAGCGAGGGGCGATGCCGATGGGGTCCTGGGGCCGGTACGGGCGGGCTGCGTGTCCTTCCCGCTTCCAGCCGCGATCTAGAGGCTGCTCCGGGGAAGCGTCGTCCTGCTGGTGGGCATGGCAGCGGCACAGCACCGGCTCCCTGCCGCTGCAGCCGGGGCATTCCTGGAGCCCCGGCGGGACCCAGCCATGAGCCGGCCGCAGCCGGAGCGGCAGCGCCTGTCCCGGAGCGGCTCTTTCCGACCGCAGCGATGCCGGTCCCGATCCCAACCCCAATCCCACCTCGATCCTCCGGCCCCGGCACCCGTGCTCTGCCCGCCGAGGAAGAAGCGGCTCGGCGCGGCTCCCCCAGGAAATACCGGTAGGACCAGGACCCGAATCCCCAGACCCCGATCCCGGGTCCCGGTCCCACGTGAGCGCCTTGGACCCCGCGCAGCCCCAGCAGCAGCCCCCGATCCGGATCTCCGCACAGCGCTCCGACCGACGCTCCCGCCACATCCCGAGCTGAGCATCCCCTTGAGAAAGCGGGACACGCGTGGATCCGCCGGGCTGTATGGGCGGGGGGGGAGGTGGGGCCTGGGGGCGGGGCAGGTTTTCATTTGTGTTTCTTTTTTTGTATACGTCTTCTTTCTACCCTCCTTTCCTCCCCCCCCAAACCCCTCCTCCCTCTCCCGCCTAGCCCTCCCCTCCCTCCCCCCCTAGGGCCGCCCCCCGCTCCCCCCTCTGTTCCCCTACCCTACTCTACTCCTCCATCCTCTCCCTCTTCCTTCCCTCCCCAACTGGCTTCCCCCTTTCTCCCTCTCCCTGCTCCCCACCCGCCCTTAATCCTGCTCCTTCCTCCACCCTGCCTTCCCCCCAGCCCCGTCCCCTGCTGCCCTGCACACGCCGATCTCGCCCCACCTTCCCCTCACCTATCCTTCCGCTCCCCTATTCTCGTTCTGCATTCCCCGCTTTCCTTCTTCCCTCGCAGCCGCGGGGCTCGGGGTACCGGGCAATAATAAAGCCCAGAGGGCCGGAGCCCGGCGCCGCCGCCCTCGCTGGGGTCCCCACACGGGGCCGGAGCCGCTCTGCGGGTCCCCCCATTGCAGTGCAACACACCGCCCCACACCGCCGGGGCGCCGGCTTTCCCTACATCGCACTGGGGGGTGTCATGGGGTGGGGGATCCGAATGACAGGGGCCCCCTCGTTAGGACGGGGTCCCGGGGGGCAGGGGGGTTAGGAGGGGCCCCCTCCGGAGGAGGGGTTCCCTGGGGGGGGTCGGGGAGGGCCCCCTCCGGAGGAGGGGGTCCGGGGGAGGGGGCGGGGCTTGGGGGGATAACTCCCCCTCCAGGCGTCGCCCGCTCCCCCGGACCCCTCCTCCGGACGGGGTCCTGCCCCGGCCCCCTCCCGGGGACCCCCTCCTCCGGACCGGGGCCCGGGGGCAGGGAGGGGTGGCGGGTGGGGGGGAAATAGTAGAGGGCACGTCACTCTGCAGTGTGAATACACATAAAAAAAAAAAAAAATTGCTAGACGCACGACCGACCATCCGCCGTGATCCTGCCCCCTCCCTCCGGAGGAGGGGCCCGGGGGAGGGAGCGAGGCCCGGCGCGGGGAATCCACGTGACCGGGGGGGGAGAGTCACGTGGCCGGCACGCGCAGCCACGTGACCGGGGGCAGTCACGTGGCCGGCACGCGGCAGCCACGTGACCGGGGCAGTCACGTGGCCGGCACGCGGCAGCCACGTGACCGGGCGGGATTGGCGGCCAGCCGGAGCTGCTGCTCCTCGTCCCTCCGCCAGGGGGCGCTGCAGCCGCCGCCGTGAGGGGGCCCCGCCGGCGCCATTTTGTGGCGGCGAGGCGCGAGGCGGCGCGCAGGCGGAGCGGGCTCCCGAGGGGCCGGGGGCGAGTGGGACCCTCCGTGCGCTGAGAGGGGGCAGGAAAAGGCGCTTCAGCTCGGGGAACGATTCAGGTGTAGTCTGGGCCTTGCAAAAAGGGAAGAAATAGCTGAGAGGGTAGGTATTGGTTGGCCGGGGGTGAGCTGAGAGGAGGTGGTGAGTTTTCCTTGCCGCGCCTGACCCGTGAGGGGAGGCTGCAGCAACGGGTTGGGCTTTGGCCATTTCGGAAAGGCATGGCCGGTGAAGTGTGCTGTTCCTGAAGAAACTTAGTGCGAATGCTGGGAGGTGGCAAAAGGTGTCCGTTTGTTTAATAAAAAGTGCTCCCGAGGGACCGAAAGGGACCGTGAGGGCTGCAGAGGGAGAAACGGGTTCTGGGGACTGCGTGATTAAGGGAAGGCAATAAAATATGCTAACGCTGGTTGTGTTGCTTCTGAAGAGAAGATGGAGCTGCTTTTCCCACTGCGAGGGCTGTGGAAGGACGTGGCAGAAGAGGAGGTGCCGGTGGAGGCAGCAGTGCAGTGAGCAGATCCCAAAACGCTTTCCTGAGGAAAAAAAATGAAGGTTAGTGACAATGACTGACACATTACTGAGGGGTTTGTTCCTCCACACCACCATGGCTGCATTAGAAATGTATTTGGTTACTTCTATGAGTTTTACTACATAAGAGTGGATTAAGACAAGGAAAAGGTTAAAAAACCCCCAAAAGACAAGCTGAGACTTTCGGCTAGTTTATGAGAATATAGAAAATGTTTAGGAGAGAAAAAGCTTCTCACCTGTAACTCTGGTGAAAGCTGTGGAACTCAGCCAGGTTTGTAACCAGGGAGAAATGGTTTTGGTTTTCCTTTGGAGTATCAAGTAAGGTTTTTTTGGTCAGTGTTCATTGTCTGGGGTTTTATAAAGCATGAAGTCTTCATTGTTCAATTAAGAATTAAAGTCAGGAATGTTGTGTTGCTTTCCCTTTGGAGCAGCAAGAAAATACTTTTGTTCTGACTTGCAATTTATTGTAGTTGTAAAGGGGAATGCAAACAAAATCTAGCCCTAGATGTGCTAGAGTACTGCACTGGGTAGCCTAAATATTTGAGGCAGAATAGCAGAAATGCTTACCATGAGCTAGGTGCTCTGGCAGTTATTTGGAGAAAATATTGCAAGAACAAAAATGTTTAACATCCTTTGAAGAGCAAATAGCATGAACTTTTAGTGGAGTTTTCTGTTTGTGCGTGGCAATCTCTAGTAAGATGTGCACTGCCACTGTTTACTTGGGCAGCCCATGAGGCACACCATGTGCAGTCACTCCTATTTTTAATTACATTAATTTAAACACTGAGAAATGCGATTGAGATTGCCATCAGTGTTCAAGAACACTTAAAAAGAATTATGGGAACATGCTTAGAACCTATAAACAACAGAAAGAAGATGAATTCAGTCAGCTGAGAACTTGGGAGGTCAACATGTGCTGTAAACATGCAATAAAGATTTCTTCCACAAACGGTGTGGTTTTTTTACTTGTGTCATGCTTTTTGGTTTGGACAAAATTTGACAGGTGTGTACAGAGGGAAGAACGGAGGTGAAACAAATGTCAGGAAGCTGGATGGGTTGGTATGGTAAGTGTTTATGGTAAGTATTGCAGAATGCTGCAGGGGTGTCACACAAGGTGTCACTCTCTGAAGGTGAGTAATTGTCATGGACTGTAAGTAGGCATATGAGTGTTTTGACTGAAGCAGACTTTGTTAAGCTGTGACCCAGACACTGAACAATGGAAGTTTGTTTTTTGTTTTCAAGACAAACTGTGTTTCACAGGAGTTGGAGACTTTTAAAAACTTGGTTGCAGCTAAGATGATAAAATCTTGAACTGAATGACTGCTTATTTATTTTACTTACATGTGTATTTTACGCAGCATTATTTTACTTGATAAAACTCATGTGTTTGTGTAGTGATTATTGCTGGGTTTGGTGAGCATCAGGTGAGGAGAGCAGGAAGCAGAGTGTGAGTGTCCTGACCTCTTATTAGCAAGGGCCTGACTGGAGTATCAAATGGACACTTTTATATCAATTCATTAATTGATATTTTTAAGCAAAGGTTTATGATCACTTGATGGTTCCCATGCACAGCTGAGCCTGAATTGCACTGTCAGGGAATGGGAGGAGACTGCTTTTCTTCAGTGGGTCATGGGTATCTGCTGGAAAGGTGTTGAGAATGTTTCTTCTGCTCAGACAAAAAGTTTATTTGGTATGGTTTGTGCTTTTAGTTGTGTGGTTTGTGAGGGGCTTTTTATTTTTTCTTAAGGTGATTGAACGTGGCTCACAGTTTAATATTGTGGTTTGTGCGTTCTGTGCCACTGTAATCATCACCTGCTGGGCACTCATCTCCGAAGTCTTATTGCCAGAGCTCTTTCCTTGGAGAGTGGGAGGATGAGGAGTACCGTGTGCTTTAGAATTAAAAGTATGTCAGCAATGCGAGATTGCTTTTATTTAAACAATATAGAGAAAAAAGGTGCAACCCTGAATTACTTTTTCTTGTTTTTCCCGGTTTGGGGAAGAAGGGTTTTATTTTTTATTGTAATGTTAGGCACATAGGGATAAATGGCTGGTTGTTACATCTTATTTATGTGTTTACTGCCAGCTTTCTGCAGATGCACATTCCCAGCACCTGACAGGCTGGTCTTTGTTAAAATGGATAACGTGGATCTTTAGTGTCTCTCGTGTGTGTTTATCTAATTATTGGTCAAGCAGCAGGCCTTTGCTGTGCAAGTAATCATTTGAAGGCACTTGGCTTTATTTCTTGAGCAAACTCAGGTGTCAGTTCTGTCTGAGCAGTTTGTCTGACACGGACAAGTGGGCAGAAATAGCTTTTGCCTAGACCCAGTGGAAAATCTTGGTTTGGTTTTTTTCCCCACTTAGTGCAGTTTGAGCTGTGTGCTGTGGTGATGATTTGGAAGGTGGTGTTCCCTTCCCCTCTGTGACAGCACAGTGGCTGCCTGCTGTGACCTGGGTGAGCAGTCAAGGGTTTGGAATGTTTCTCCTTGCACCCAAAATCCCTGAGCCCTGCTCAGGCAGCTGAGCTTGTCTCGCTCCAAGAGGGGAGCTGGAAAGGTCATGAGGGGAGCAGGGGATTTAGGGTGGTAGGTGAAACACCAAAAAAGCGATGGCAGCTATTGGAGAAAATGTTAATAGCGCACGGCTTAGATCCTGTTCAGATTATGTTTGCTTGTTGTGCCAAAGAGAAGGAAAAGTGGGCAGCAATGTTGAGAGCGAATTCTAAATGCATTTCTAAACAAACGATCAAAGCTGCATCCAAAAATTCAGTCTCAAGCTCTCTTAGAAGTAACAACAGAAGTGAGAGACAATCTCTTCACTGTGAATTCAGGCGTTTCTACTTGTGGTAGTCACTGCTGATGTTGGTTGAGCGACTGTGAAAGGAATACTCCTGTTGTCTTCTGAAAAATGCAGTGGAAATGTGTTTGGGGGTTTTTTTTGCCAAATGTTTTTTTAGTGAAGGAGATGGGAAACAATTTGAGAGGCTTACAAATAGCAGGGGAGAGAACTTCCCTTTTGTCAGTGATGGTTGCAGGTTGTTCTCTTTTTCTCTTCCACTTTCTTTTCCTGTATTTTTACATGATTTGCAGTAAAATGCATATCTGTATTTTTTAAATATAAAATCAGTGGTTTATAATCATAATCGGGGTTGAAATTTTAAAAGATAAATTATGGATAACATGAAGCTTCTTGTTCTGTGGGGGTTTATCATAAACTGAGAAGAGTAAACTGAAACCTAAGTGACAGGTGGGTCTTCGGAGATTGATAACTCGGAAAGAAATTGAGTTGATGCTGCAAAATGCATCAAGTTCAGTGTTGGTCCTGGTTTGTTTTGGTCAAACAAAGGCTGAGCTTTCCCCAGGTTCCTTTGAGTGGAGCTGGAATAGTGTGTGCAGCTGTTGTCTCTTAGCAGCACGTTTTCTTTCTCAGCAGTGTCAAGCTTTAACTGTTGGTCAGGCTTAGAAGACTGAGCCAAATCCATTGATCAAGAGCTTTTTTTCCTGCTCACTAGGATAAAGAAATTTTATTCTAGTATTTTTGGCTTGATGATGTATTACACTGAAGTTACAAATGAGTACATTGTATCTGTGGCTGGAGGAAATCCCGCCTCGGTCTGGCAGGCTGGTGGTGTTACTTTGTGGCAGCTTTCCAGTGCATCCAGGGCTTCCCTGTCCAACCAGCGGCATCCCTGCTGCAGCCTGGGCTGCTCAAGTGTCTGACCCAGCTCTCTTGCAGCTGTTGAGCAGTTTTTGTCTGGCACTGCACTGTCATCTGACTGTCATAGCTTGGGAGTTGTCACCTAGTGTATTGTTTAGGGTGCTGCCCCATGTGTTTTTTTCCTGAAATCCTGGTGGTTTTCCGTATGCTGAGCTGTGAGTTTACTGATGACATTCCTCTTGGCTGGTCATTAAAAAAAGCCCAATCACGATGTGTCAGTACTGACAGGAGTGCACAGATCAGAGTACAAAGTAGAAACATACTTGGCTGGTGTTTGCATCTGTGATGGATTTTGGAGCAAAAAGGAGCCTGCAAGGGAAGGACTGGCAGGCTGTCCTGCTGCAGGATGTGTGGGCCAGCTGCTCTGCACAGTGCTGGCCTTGCTGCAGCATTAAATGTCACACCAGCTGAGACCCACACAGTGTTTTGGTGTCTCCTTAATGCTCACTGCCTCAAACACTGCCCTTGTGAAATGCATTCTGTCCAAGTTGTTCTTCCTCCTCCTGAAACATCTGGTGTTTTTGTGACCAAAGTGAGCTCTTAATGTCTGTTCCTACAGGAGCTGCTGTAGAGTAGAGCTCCTGTGGCAGTAGAGTGCCAGAGACAGACACTTCTGCAGGTGTCACCCTGTGGAAGTAGAGAAAGAGTTGGTCATCAGCTCCTGTTGAGCCATGTAGCTGCTGTTGATCTGTGGGTAACAGATCATCCTACCTTGATCACTTTCATCGTTTCTGGAATTCTTTGGTGTGTTTTGAGGGGTTTTGCTGAGTTTTTTAATTATGCTTTTTTAATCAGAACTGAAACCAGTTGGGTAGTGTGTGCAATGCTGAAGGGATTCAAGAGTGTTAGGTTATTTTTTTCCCTTTTTTAGAAATGTGGTCTAACAAAAGGGGGTGAAAGTGTGGGCAGGGGACTGTCTTAGAAATAATGTGTGGAACAGGGTTTGTTTTATGCCATGAAGTAGGGAAAGCTTGTGTCAGCAGACAGGGAGCTGTTGGGGAAGCAGTGGTGTCCCAGTGACTTGTAATTCAGGCTCTCCTTCAGAGGCTCTGGGTCATGAGACCAGTTTGGGTTGATTGGAGTCCAGAGTTAGATTTCCTCCATGGCCCTGCTCTTTAGGAGTGTGTGCCTTCGGTGTACTGGAAGTTTGTCCCCCTGTGGTATTTCCTGTGGTCTAGGTGTACTCTGGAAAGGAAATGGTCCTACTTTTCATAGGAGAAAGGTGACTGTATGATGATTCTAATAGTGAGGGATGGGAAAACCACAGCTGCCTCATGCCTTCAGAAGTATTAGAGCTGATGTGAGCTCTGTGTTGGTTTTGAATCTTGTTCCTGCATCCTAATTCTCAAAAATCTTACCTGTTTTCATAAATGGTGAGGTTCTCTGACTTTGACAACAGAAACTGTGTTAAGAGTCTGCCCTTGGAGATGTTGGGGCTTACATGATGCCATAGTGGTAAGAAATTAAACCTCTGAATTTTAGATGGTTAAGAGCTGTGTCTAACATAACAGCCTAAAAGAATTAGAGGCTAATGAATGTACTTTTTCAGGGCACAGCAATTACGAGAACAGCTGTTTTTAGCCCTGATGTGCTGACCAGCTGTGAAAGTGGTGTTCAGTGGCTCTTGACACTTATTTCTCCCTTTGTGGAAGAGTGGTGGAGTAGCTGAAAGCAGAGTTGTGGTTTAAAGTAGGGATGGACAGGGATTGGAGAGCTTGGGGTGAGGGGGTTGTAATGCTGCCTGCAGTCAGGCACATCTGTGTGGTTCTAGATGTGGTGACTTCTGCTTGTGCCTCTGCTTTTTACATGAAAACAAGGATAGATCAGTACATCCCTGTGAGCAAGACACATTAAACCAAATTGTTTGAACAATGCTCTGGTTCCTTATTAAACTTGATTGTAATGGTCCATCTTCACATATAACCTGTTTTATTTAGAAATATGACTCTTAGTCCAAATTGAATTAATATGAATAGCAAAAACCCCCACTCTGAATCAAGTTAACTTTGAATAAAGTTTTAGAAAAAAGTTAGCATCAAACACAACTTTGAAGGGGAAGGATTTATTTTTCATCTTAAAAAAGGTTACTAATAATCTGTTAGAGTAATATTTCTGGAGAGAATGAAGAAGGCAAAATTTTGGTTCTTAGGCTTCTTTTCAGAGGAAAATGGCCAGATTCTCATGGTACTGGACAGTTACAACTTGAGACTGTCTGTTTAACATCAGATTTTTTTAACTTGAGGCTTACTGAGACAGTAATACCATCTGAAAGAGAACAAATTGTTTAAGAGATGAATTATATAGGCTACACAGTTTTTCCTGAGTTCCCTCCGGAGATTTTTACCTTTTTCATGCGCAAGCACTGTGTTTTGAGTCTGGGCCGAGTGAGCCAGATCAGGTACCCGTAAATTCAAAGCAATTGATCGCATACCAGTTGCAGTGGTGTCAAAGAGTAAGCACACCACATGAAATGGCATGTTTTTCAATGGTTCTATTATGTCATCATAGAAAGGGCCCAAAATCCTGTTAGCTGGGTTCCTTCTGGCACAGCAAGTGTCTGGTTATGTGGGGCGCTGTGCGCTCTGAAATGCTGTGCCTTTGAATCAGTCTTGGCTTGAGCAGAGGGAGGCACTGTGTTTGTGTGAAGGGTGTTGTTTCCTTGTGCTGCTGCCTTTCAGCTGGATACATTGCCCATGGAAGCAGGAGGTCACTCGTTCATGTCCTGGCTGTGCACATGGAGGGAGTGATGGTTGTTCTGTGTTCATTCCTGCAAGCTTGCAACAGTTTAGCCCAGAGCATTTTCAGTGTCTGCGGTGGTATCAAAGATTCTTGCAGTGGTTCTTTTTGTCCAAGTCTTTTCCAGCTAGGTAACTTAGTTCATTTTTCACCTGTGTTTTCCCAAGGCATCCATAGATTATCTCCTCAGCATTTTATCCATGGGACACTGTTTATTGATTAGTTCTGGTAGGCACAAGGTGAACACTATTTTCTGAGCCTGTTGTGTTTTAATTTTAGTAAATATTTCTCTGTTTTTGCTTCCTCTGCCAGTCAGCAAAGGAGCTTGATATTTGATTTCCTTTGAATATTTTCGGTATCTGCCAGATGGCTTGATAACCTTGCTGTGTCCTCTGTCAGTACTTCCTGAGCCAAAATCCCCATCAGGTATTTCTCAGCATTCTGGCAGTCCATGTTCCAGGCTCTTTGCTTTTTCACTCAACACAACCCAGAAGTGCTTGAGAAGATCCTGATGCAGCTGATGTGTATCCAAGTCCCTCTGGGCTCTAAAGCTCATTTTAGAAACGATGGTAATCTGGATCGAAAGCATTTGTGCAAGTTCATTTTAAAAAGACATCATTTGCATTTCTGTCATCATACTAATCAGTAAAATATAGACCAATATCTTTAACTTCAATATTAATTGTAATATGGGCTTTACTTTCTTGTCTAATCCCGGATTCTTGAGGAGAGGTGTTTGTAATCCACTGGTCACCCATCCTTCCTGTGCTTTTTCCTTGGCAGTTTGCAGTGATGTTCACCTTGAAACCTGCTGTTTGTCAGTTGCTTTGGGTTGCTGTTTAAAACAGGAGCTGCCTGTACAAATGCTTTGGATGTTTGCTGATGTATTCTGTGCTTGAGTTGCAAAGCAGTCACTGGTGTTGAACTGTGGCGTGGGCAGCCTTAGGATCTTGTTGTTTGTGTAGTGTGCGAGGGAGCTTCATGAATTGTTTCTGCCCAGCTCATTTAATTACAAAAGGATGCCAGAGTTCTTTACTTTCTCTTCACTATCCAGCAGCCCCAGAGATGGAAGCAGCTCTGTTCTCAAGGGGTGGAGTTTTGTAGCAGCAATGAACTTTGCTGTGCTGATCTGCAGTGTTTGCCTGTGTGATAGCAGTCATGGGGGCTGCCAGGACAGAGAACAAGGTGTTCTCTTCTGTATCTTGTGTAATGAGGGTATAGGCAGCTATGTGTGAATTAAGGTGGAAGAAGAGAAATAATACACTATGGAGAAAGAGAAATCCATACATTAGTGGGAAAATATGGGATCATGTGGTGGATCACAGCTAATATGTGATAATAATGGCCATAGTGTGCTTACCATTTTGGAACCCATTGTATTTCCCATTTGGATTAAATTAGATGCATACATCATTTTAGCAAACCTTTCCCAGCAGTTTGTGAACTTTGGAAGTGGAGAAGGGAATTAATGGCAATGTGTTTCTTACTGGTATTTTTTGTCTGGTGGTTCAATTATTTCCCCATAAAGAATTCATGGTTTCTGCACAGCGGATATTGGTCAGCTGGTGAATAGACGTTGCTGAAGATGTAGTAAAAAATGACCTTGAAATGCAGTAAACTCAACAGTTATCTCTCTGTCTATGAGATGGGCTTAATAACCCATTGCTAAATAAGAGGGAAAGGGAACTAGGACACAGCTGATTTGGGGTATCAAAGTGGTGCCATCCCGAGCTGATCTGTGAAATCACTGAGATGTCAGATAGCAAATCATGGGAGTTCATCACTTGGATGTGAGGCTGAGGAAAGCAGTGATGGAAGACAGCTGTCTTTAAACAAATAATCTGAATATAGGAAGGCGATAATAAAAAATCCATTGCTGCTGCTTTTTTCAATATGAAGTCAAATTCAAGGAAATGATCTAGTTGAATAGCTTGGGAAATGAGCTCGCAGAAAGGTTTTGTTTAAATAATGGCAAGTTAAAGCACTTATGACATAGGAGTACAGTTTGTGTGCTGAGGAACACATTTCTGAGATGATGCCAGCCAAGTAACAAGTATTTACAGCCTTTTGTCTTGGCTTAATCTTTAGTGAGAGAAAAAAAGGAAATTGTTTTCTAGCAGTTGAATTCCAAGGGGCTTGTCATATTGTTTTTTGGAGGGCTTTAATTGGTCTTCCAGGGGAGCTATATTTGTTTTTTCATTATACGTAATGTTTAAGCAGCCTTGAGTTTACTTGCCCAGGATGTTGGGGAAGGGCCACAACTGGTGTTTTTACATGCTAAAAATCTTTGACTGCAGTTTGGTAAAAAAATTGTCAAGTAATGGTGCAGCCTACATGCCTGCCAAATTCATGTGCAGCAGAGCCAGAATAAGTATGCTGTGTAAATCCGTATTGGAATTCATCCTTAAATATTTGGTTTGCACAGATTTCATGCACGTAATTCCTGAGCTTGGCACGCATGAGCATCATTTGGTTTGTTTTAGGTGAACTGTGTGGTTGTAAATTTGGCTGCTTACTGCAGGGCCCTGCGTCTGCCCTGTTAACAGAGGGGGCAAGCTGGGGGGGAATTACCTTGTTTTTATTTAGAAAGCATGTATGTAGAGAAAGTATTATGTTTGAGTGTTGTTAACCAACTTTGATGTACTTGGTTGAAGATGTTGTTAATAATGTATTGCTAATGATATTTACAGGGTAATGAATGTGGGCAAGTATTGTAAGAGTAGCATCGGACAGTGGGGTTTTTCCCAAGTTTTTCCCTATTCCCTCTAGTAAGTATTAAAAACAATTTCAAACTGAATGTAACCTTGCAAACTGTGGAGAAAAGTAGCTTATAAACAGCCACTTTATTTCGTAATTAGGCAGAGGTTCTGTAGCATGGTGAGTAAGGACCAGACTCCAGAACTGCTTTAGGCTACATAAGTTGGGCTGCAACTCCTGGTGTGAGCCTGGGAGAAAAGGAAATGGTTTCTGTTGGTGTTGGGTCTGGCAAGCACTGAGGAACAGGGCCAAGGCCCCTTGGGGGTCAGTGTTCGTTTGGAGCACTTCTCTGAGCTTGGTGGAGCTCAGGCTGTAGCCCAGGAGGCGTTGGAGACACAAAGATGGAGCAAGCACCTGGTCAGTATTAATGGAGCAGGCTGAGAAACAATAACCGTGTAACAAAAGCAGCAGCAGAGGATTGGTAAGGGAACCCTCCTGTGTCTGTGTATTTTCCTCTGTTCCAATCTCTTTTGGGCCGTCTCAAGACCCATTTCTTCCCAAATGTTTTACAGTTTAATGCAGTGATAAACAAGCAATAGAGATGGCGTCCTCAGTGAAAAGCAAAGCAGCAAGCACTTTGGGGGGTTTTTGGTCTTAACAGGTAGTGGAAGTTTGTCATAGTTAACAGTGAGTTTTCATGCGCACAGTAAATACTCATTTGTGTTTAGTTTGCTCTTGGTAATGATATCAAATAAAATGTGCACTCTTAGGGCTGGAATATGTACAGGAATGTCCAAGATGTGGCTTAAAGTGTTGCAGTGTGTGGAGCTGTGCTGCTGTAGGACCGTTTGTGTGGCTGAGTTCCGGTCTTGTCCTTCACTGGCCAAGAACTGTCCTGTATGTGTTTAAACAGCTGTCACCACTAAGCTTTTCACTTGACACACCTAGTGGTTCTCATCTCCCAACTTTTACATACCACTTCATGGTGCAGCAATGTGTAAGAAGTTCATAGTGCCAGTCCCTTAATGAAATTCAGCTAGACTTGTCAAATTCATGTTTTCCAGCTGTGAGCTACCAGACCAAATTTTGTTTATAGTAACTTGATCTGGCTCTGCTGTTTTTTGAGAGCTCCATGCTGTTGAGCTAAGATGTTACTTACATCAGTGTTGTAATTGACTTGGAATCTTGCTTTTTCTCAGTTAGAATAATCAAGTGATCAGCAGTATTCTTCCAGAGCTGCTCCGAGGGAATAGCTCTGTGTTTACCCACACGTAAGCCACAACCAGAAGGGACTGACTGAAGAATGATCAATGTCAAGGACTTGAATTTGTCATTCTCTTTGACAGCCTGCGAGTTCTTGTGGTTAGAACATTTTTGTGAATAATGCTTGGAATGGAACTGTTAAACCATTTGGAGTTTGTTGCATATCAGAGCAAAGCAATACTCTTGTTACTTGTAAATTATTCCTCTGTCGGGAGGAGTGAGGAAAAAAGGCAGGATTCAGTTGTCTACCTGCTGTGGGGTGTGAATGACAGGCCTCTAAACTGATAGAAGCTGTTGTGTTTTCCGAGTGCCAACAGGTGGATTTTGCAGGTAGAGAAGTGTATGTATTTTGTGAGGCCGTGCTGGGGAGTACTGAAAAATCTTAAAGCTTTCTAAGGAAGTTTATTGAAGTTGGTTATAGATGACAAGCTCACTAGGAGCTGTCTTCTTCAGCTACCAGTTACTGTTTTATGCTTTTTTTTTCCCCTCTGTAGCTTCCAGCTCACTTGTTGACAGCCTGTGTTGTAATATTGCTTTGTATTTGATTATAATAATGGCAAGTACTGATGTTCTTTCCCATTGAAGGTTTCTCATTCAGCTGTCTTGATGCACTATGAGAGGGACTGAGAACTGGAATGCATTTGGTTGTTAGGCTGGAGGTTTGGAGGGTGGGACAGACCCCACACTGTTTTGAGACTGTTTTCAAGGCATTAGGAAAAATACCTCAGTGATCTGGCTTGGAAAATAGATTGGGATGAGGCCTGTCTTTACATCCAGGAGCACAGGCTTGCATTTAAGTTATGCGAGTGGGAATGCAGTGTAACAGTTCTGTTTCCTGTCAGTGCAGTGTTTTTTCTTTGAAAAGGTAATGATTATTACTCTTGAGTTTAAAAACAATGTTTGCAACCTTATCAGGCAAGTTGAAAGACTCTTGACACCTTGTTCACTTGGCTGTGCATTTCTTTGTTGCAGCCAAATGGCCCTAGCAGTAGAACCAAGGAAAGGAGGAAGCGGCTGAGCTGGCAGTTTTTAATTGCAGTTGAAGTTAGATTTGTCTCATTCTTGAATTTACTTCTCTGATTCAAGAATCTTTTCTTGAGGTAGTATATGTTTCCAAAGTTTCCTACTGTGGCTTTATAATGTCTTTCTACGTAAGTAAAATTTGCACTAAGAACATTAGTCTGTTGTGCAGTTTTAAAATACCCTACTAATAGTTTGCTGGCATACTCTGCTCCTGTGGTGGTTTTGGCCTGCCTGCCTGCCCATGTGTGAACCAGAGTTTCACGATGTGGTTTGAGATCACTTCTGGCTTGTTCGGTTTGGGTCATTGAGCTAGGGAGTAAGAACCGCAGGTGAGGGAAGCTGACTTAATATTAAGCTGTAAGTTTGAAATTAGTTAAATTTAAGTTTTATTGCAGAGAGTGCCATAATTTTCTGATGCAATTGTAGCAAGTCACCTGGTATGTTTTTGCTCAGTCTTCCAAAGAGGAAGATGATAATGGTATTCTGTTTCATTTATGACCCAGTGGAAGAAATGGAGTCATACAAATGCTTGGAGAATCATGGTACCAGTAAACAAACCTGAGATTTTGTATGCCCAATGCTGTAGGAAATAATCACAACACACAGCTTGACTGATCTTCAAGCACCTCTTCTGAGCCACTGAATCATTCTTGGGGAGAGAAATAAGGGGTTTTTGAAAGTAAGGAAAGTGTCTTTAAGCAACAGGGAACTAAAATTTGAAAAACCACCCGTATTTGTAATGGGTCACTGGAAGTGTCTTGCCCGGCATGAAGGGGAAGGCGTTGCAAAGCAGGTGGGTCTCAATCCTGTCTCCAGTGACAAGTGCTGCAGTGTTTCCAGAGTTAGCTCAGGTGTCAGTTCTGGGTGAAGCTGCACTGGCTAATTGCTGCAGCAGTGTAACAACCAAGAGGGGTGACAGCTTCTGCCATGTCAGTGACCCGTACTGATTAATGGCCTTGGTGGGGAGGAATTTGTGAGGAAGGTGGCAGAGGGACATGGAAGTCATTCTTCTTGTCAGCAGTAAATACTGTGTGGGGTTCTGTGGCCTTGTCAGTGTTTTGTAGTCTCTGGTCCTTGTAATCAACCCAGTTGTCTTCCGTGTTACTGGTGTACGCAGGTAAAAAGGGTGTTACTTGTGACCTGAAACATGTGAGAAATAAAGTAGAAAACCAAGCTAGATGGTGAAACTCAAATGCAGCAGGCTAAAATGTTAACAGGTTACTGGTGATCTTCTGAATGAAGTTAGGGGTCTGTGGCTTTTGGTTTGTGTTCTTCAAATGAAAAACCTAGGGAGGAGCTGGGGGAGATTTCCTGTGGAGCCTGTTCCTTTTTATTTTGGGGTTTGGTGTTGGATTTTGTTTCAAGACAAAAAGGCTTACAGGCTTTTTTTTGCCAGGATGGGGTTATTTGGTAGATAGCTTTTGCAAACTGGTTTGGTTTTGCATGATGCTATTTGTGTGGCAAATACATGACTTCGTATCATGTTCTTGTGTATTTGCAAACCTTAATAGGTGCAGTTTGTGTAATGGTTGGTATCAATTGTCTTGGATCAAACGAGAGGGGGATAAATTGTTTTGCTTTTTCTGTTTATATTTATTAATTAATATATTTATTAGTTTAATATATTTATTAATTAATGAATTATTTATTCACTGTTTATTAGAAAAAGGATGCTAGGAAGAGGATGTTGTTTCCATGTCCCAGACTGCAGAGTTTATGAAAACTAATTTGAATTGATTGTATTTTAGTAAATGCCAGCAGAGGACTAAAATGAACAGCCCAGCAATTACAGCAGCATATATTTTGCTTATTACAGTAAAAGACTGTAGAATTCTTTTCTTAAGAAGCTCATGAGTTCAGTGCTGAGTGAGATGACTTTCTGTTGTTCTCTCAGAGAACTCACTTTTAAACAGAGGACGAACTCTGGCTTGAGGAGTAGTTCTACTCAATCTGTCTTGTCTGTTTTTGTGTTTGATACGGGTGTGTTTCTCCTGAGGTTTGGTGCTGTGTTTTCTTAGTGCCCAAGTCTGCCCAAACTCTGTTCAGCATCTCTGTAGTGGAAGTGTCCCTTGAGAAGCTTGAAGGACATTGCTGATCATGAGCAGATTGTCTAAGGATGGGTGTGAGCAGTGGATGTAGATGAGCACAGCTCCCCTTCTCTCCTTTGCAGTGCCTTTACTCCAATACTTCTCAGTTTGCTTCTTGGTGAGGTCTCATCGTAGTGATAAGCTCCTAGCCGAGCACCTCCATTAATTTCCATGGATGTGCTGAATAGCTTTGTCCTGTGACTGTGAAGAGAAGATAAACAAGTTTTTATTGCTCTTCATTGCCAGTGATGCTTGATACAACCAAGAGAGTTTGTTGCTTGGTAGTTGTGCAGCAGAGTTTACAGTGGATTAGGTGTCACAGTGTATGGGCCATCTCTGCTGATGTGATGAAGGCAGTGTCTGTGCCAGCATCATTCACAGCTGTGTGTGCTCTGTGACAGCGACCGTACAGAGGCAGCACAGAGATGGCAGGTGGAAGGCTGTGTTGTCTTGAACAGTTGCTCTTCTGAGTATGGGATTTGGATTCTACTAATTGCTAAAGCTGTCCTTTTCCATCCAAGTGTTGGATGGGGCAGAGCCAATTGGTTTAAGGATGGTTTGTGTTTGCATATCATATTCCTATCTGAGATGGATCTTGAGAGGCACAGAGAAGTCTCTCCTGTCTTTCAGGATGCTGTCTTAGATATTGCTTGTTCCTGTCCAGCCATATTGCCAATGTAAGGAAGGGATTAATTTTTTTGAAGTGACCTCTTAAACAGCAGAATGTAACTTCTAATACTCTGGTTAGTTGTGTGGTACCATACTAATCAGGATAAGTGAATGTAAGCAAAAAATGCATGGCTGTATGCCAAACAGGGCTGTTCCTCAAGTCTTGCTGTTCTTTGTTCTTATTCAAGCATCTGCTAGTGCACTTCCAGACTCTGCTGAGCATGAGGACAAGTTTTCATTCCTTAAAAGGTTGCGAGGCTATCACAAGGGTGTAAAGTCTGGGTATCAGAGTGAAGTGCAGCTGCAGCCACTCTGAGCTGCTGGCAGTTCAGTGAGCCAATGCAGGAAGCTGGTAATGGCTGTCTGGGCCAGCTGCACACAAGAGGCAAATGAGCTTTTCAGGGAGTTTTCAGTTGTTACAGGTTATCAGATGGCATTAGAGTGTCTGCAGGAGGCTTGGTCACCTTCATTCTTTGGGTATGAGATTGCTCATGCTTTGTGATTATTTCCAAGTGTATGGCCTTACAGGCTCTTTCTAGGTTATTCCTCATCCCTGTTTAACTCTTACTGTCAAGCTGCCCCTCTGCCCTTTCTCTGAGGCTTAGCTTTTGCATCTACCCAGTGACCAATTCCCTTTTATTACTTTAGCCTTTAAGAGTGCTTAATCTTGAAGTAATTAGCGATTCAATTGAGACTGTAGAAGTAGCATCAGAAAAGAGCAAATAAAAATAATGTGGAGTGTTGATGTGCTCACAACTGAATCTTACAGTGAAGCTCAAGATGCAAGTTGTGTGTTACCCTTGAATTTCTTCTGGATGGCTTGGAGAATGCTCTACTAAAAGAAAATCCTTTGTGCTTTGATGGGTTTAGTAATGTATGTAGAAATAAATTTCAGTGTAATCACATGTTTTCTGCATAGAGGGAGAAGCCAAGCTGTGATAAAATCACTCACCTCCAATTGCTCTCAGTGACCGTGACCTGTGAGTTGTCTGAGATGGCTGATGGTGGCACAAAGTAATGTGCTGTAAGCTACCTATTGTATTGTTCTTACTTATGCAACATGGTCAGCTGTTGCTGGCTTGGAGTCTGTTTGTCAGTTTTGAATTCTAGTATATCTAAAATTTTAGTATATATATGTGGAGAATTGATTATCTGTACAAGAGAGACATGTTTACCCAAATCTGTTATGAGCAATAAGTTTATTCTCAGCAGATGCAGTTTCACTCAACCTGGCTTTTTTCAGTTAGTTTTTGACTAGTGGCATTTGGACATTAATTTCTTCAAGCTGTAGCACAAATAAAACTGAAGGGACCTGCATTAAAAATCTCAAGCATCTGCTGTGCTGATGACCATGAGGTTGAGAGCTCTGATAGAGCTGTCAGCCCTTAGGAACAGGGCCCTGATCTCGATGTTGTTCTTTGCCTTACTGATTCTCATTTCAGATGAGATGGCAGAGAGCCCTGCATGCAGAGTTCCTCACTACCAGAGAAGGTTTTGTCTGCAAGCTCTGGACTTGACTTGAAGTGTCTCTGCAGGCCAGTTTTTTGGAGGAGGTGGGAAGCAGGGAGGGAGGCCTTGTAGGTGGAAAGCAAACTTAGCTGAGTTACTCTGGCCAGCCAGGATTCGTGTTGTGTTCTGTGAGCCTCACAGGTAACAATTATGGTTTTGGAACTGTCTTGGTACAGAGCTTAATATGGTCAGAAATAAATCCAGCCAAATGGACTCGTTTGTGTCATGTTGCATTCCTCTGTGTAGATGAGCTGCTGTGGTAGGTGCTGGTACGCTGTTAGAAAAGCAGGAGGACTGGGAAGTGCTCCCTGCATAACCTTGGCTATTCTTCACCAGAAAAACAGTGAAATGTAGACCAGACCACTAAGCTGCCAAGGGCCTTTACTTGTTGCATTTTTGGGGCCGTGCAATACCAAGATTCAAAGACTTAGAGGTAACCACAGCAGAGAGAGGACGTTAGCTGCAAGTCATTCACTTGTCACTGTTATGAAAATTTGTTCACTGAATTTTTTTGTCATGTCAGGGCATTTGAGCAGAAGGATAGGTTTTGGCAGAGATGACTGAGAAGAGTATTTTGCTGAGTTTTAACCCTGCACTGCTGTCACTGCCCTTAAGCAGTGAATAGTTTTATCTTTTTGTGCCTCTGAATAACCATACTGTGTTACATTATTTTGGAACAACAGGGCTGTTGTGTAATAGGGGTTATTTCTGAAAGAATGTAGTTAAACATACAGAGATAGCATGTTTGGAAACCTAAACAGGAAATGCTTTCTAAGTTTCAATGGTATCAAGCCTTTAAAATTGTAATTTGGTTCAGGAAAACACATAGTTCTAATTCTAGTTTTTTTCATTGAAAGATAGTCAAAATGACCAACTGTTGAAATATTGGCAGGTGTTACTTGTGGAAAGCAAAGCAGCATCTTACAGGCAATTGGGTGGAGGAACGTGTCAGATTACATCCATTTTTAAGCACAGGCTTGTTATTTACTGGGTGCCTTTTGTTTTTGGATAGCTAATGCCAGAGTTGACGGGCTGCTTTTGAATTCAGGGCAGAAAAGCCTCATTTTCAAGCTTGTGTGAGCTTGAGTTGTTTGTTTCATGGAAGTTGGGGCCTTTTTTGGCCAGAAAAACTGTATTGTGTGTATAACAGTGTCATGGAACAATTTGGATTTTCTTGGGGTGTCTGGCCCCATATATGTTCATGTAGCAAGGCTTTAAAGGCTGTAGTTGGTTTCATTGTCCATGGTAGTTGTCTCTTTTTAAATGTAAAAGAAAGAAGAGTCTGTTTTGCTTCTTTGCCATTGTCTAACTGATAGTCTGTGGTTTAGTTCTTCATAATAGTTATAATCCTATTAGTAGGCAAGGCATGGTATAAAGTAATTATATGCAGTGTTAGGGTTTGTACTTAAGGAAATCACAAGATAATGGGAAATATTTAGAAAGAAGATAATGAGCATGGGGGAACCTTGGAACTGGTTTTATTCCCTGCCAAGGTCTTTTTGCTCAGAGCATGAATGCATTAATTTTTAAAAAGAATGACATCAAAGTCTGCTGATGAAAGGCGTTCAGGGGAAAGTTGTAGAGAAAGACACAAATTCATGCCGGTGTGAGTCTTGCTTGAGTGTTGGCAAAAAGCAGAGCACGTGTGGCCACTTCCCGTTCCTGCACAGCACCAGGCTGAGGTCACCTGATCTGCAGGAGCCACCAGGCAGGGATGCATCTGTGCCAAAGGCAGGTGGGGAGGTGACCCAAAGGGAATCATCACAAGAGCAGAGGGCGTTTGTGCAGCCAGCTGCCTCAGCTTACAGCTCCCATTTGAAAGCGAGCAGAAGCTGCTTGTGAGAATTGCCATGCACATGTAGAGACTGCACAGTGTATATGTAATGATGTTTAATATCCTGATGCATACTGTGACTGCACTCCTGTTAGCTTAGAGTATACTGTACAGACACACACATACTGCATACAAAAAAGGGAGAGCTGGGCAGTAATAATCTAGTTTATTTTCCTAATATTTTAAATCAAGAATGCTTAGTCTATAAATCCAAGGTGAGCATCAGCAAAAAAGTTTCTGTGAGCAAATTTGTTGAAGAATTGTCACGTGTTATTCTGGAATTAGAACCTTCACAAAGGTAGCTTCCCTACCCACCTGTAAGAGAGAAATTTCAAGCCATTAAGCAAGCATCTGACACCAAGGAGACTGAAATTGTCACACAAGCTGCTGGTGCCACATTGCAGTGCCTGTTCCAGATGGAGCAGCTCGGTGTTCAGTGCGCAGTAGAGCCCTGCTTGTGCCCTGCAGCTGTGGGATGTGTGTCATACACTGCTTCAGACTGCATGGTTTGAAATGAGAGAGGTCTGTGCAGTTTATTGTGGATAAAGGTATCTGCTTGCTGGTCTCTTTTCTTTGGTGTTGCTTTTTAGGATCTTGATTTTCTGGATGTGGTTAAAAGTATGGTGGTTTTGTGCATCTGTGCTGATGTGTGCTAGTGTTCTGTGCTGATTTCTTATCCTTTTGAACATGCTCTTTGGTGTATTTTGCTTTAATTGATAGAATTAAATCAACTCAGTTTTATGGCTACCTTAGAGCCTGGAGTTTTTGGAACATGATGTATTTCTATTTCTCCTGAAGACTGCATGTTATGTCTTGATTCCTGCTTGAGGTTTTTAAAAGCTGACACAAGGTATGAACAGGTAGTTCAGTGCTAACTTCTGCATTGAAGGTACATGAATACTGGGTAGCAGAATACTGAAAGAACGTGCCTTTCAGAGATCACAGCTTGTACTTTTGTTTAAAAATGAACGAGGGCTTGATTTTGGCTTCCACCTGCAGGTCCCAGCTGTACCTGTCCTCTTGTTGTCTAATAGGGTATGACTTAGGCTCAGAAAGTTGAAGAGATTGAGCAGTAACCAAATGGAGAATTGAAACCATTATGCCAAAAGGCATAATTGTTTCTGCTTATAACAAGATCACGGAATATCATTATTATACTTACTGTAAATTTTAAATCAAGAACTTTATTTGTTATTGTAAGTCTGATTTTTGACATGAAGATCCTTTGATGGGATTGTGCATAGGTTATAACTGCTGTATTGTCTTTTACTTGCTTTAGAGCTGAACAGATGTTACAGCAAACCAGAGTGGTTCATCTTTGTGTCAGGCTTTTATTTTGTGCTAAGTTAGCTTCAGGAAAAGTTAACCCCTCTGTAAATGCAAAAATCCTGCTGGTTTTTAAGTCATTTGAGGGCAAGAAGCAACCAAATCCAGTCTCTGGTAGCACCAGGGTTGCTACAGTACGTGTCCTTTGTACATAGGCTCAAGACCTTAAATTGGGATGTGATGAATAACCTTAATTGTGAAGACTACAGAGCAGTCCTTGATAATAGTTCATAAGGTACATGACTAGTTTAAAGGAGGCATTTTTATTTTATGGATGAGTTTTACGTGGCAGAATGAAGTAATGTTTTAGCCATTTAGAAGTAGATATGTATTTCCAGCCTGACCTTTATCAACTGTAATATGCCACAAGGAAAAAACGTCAAGGTCGTACACGAAATTGCTGCTCTTTGTTCATTGTGAGTAACCCTGATCATTTTTAGGCAGAAGCAGCTGTTACTTAGGTGGCAATTGTGGTGCTTAGGGTATTGGAAACACCCTGTGCTGTCAGTGCAGTCTTGTAAATGGGGTCTGCAGAGTAAAATGGACAGTGCTGTATGACTTTGAGTAACAAGTAAAGACCAGTTTGTAACAAGTTTGTATAGTCCTTGATATGAATCCTGGAGAGCCATAACAGACACTTTGACTGGAAAAAGAGTTTTTCATGTCACTCACCCAGGGAATATACAGGTCACATTGCCAGGCAATAAGAAAAGAAATGAAACAAAATGTGTCATCAGAATTTCTGCAAAGAGGTTCTAATTATATCAATAATGCTTTTAAAAACATGAGGTATTTCTTGACTTTTGAAAGGCTGTGAACATAACAGCTGGCTTTGATTTCCCAAGCACTTTGTTATTGACGCTCTGCAGGAAGACTGGAGCAGTTTTGAGGGGTAATGCATATAGAGGAGTGCACTGATCCCAGAAATAAAGCAAAAAGTGAGGTGGAAATGGGGGATGGTCTGTGATTCCCAATGCTTTGACAAGGAATCCCTGTGTTTTCAGAATTTTAAGTACAGCACTTGTGGGGGAAAAAAAATCCTTCTCCCCTAAAGTAGTCCAAAGGTTGCTTTATCAATCAGTGTGCTTTACAAGTACCGTGGGCACATCTGCCAGTGTTCCTCTGTACTGTGCGGAGATTGACCTGTCAGTGAACAAGATGGCAGAGACAGAAACTTGTAATTTGCCCCGAGTCCATCAGTTAATGGCAGAGGAGGAATGGGATAACTATGTAATTTCAAATCTCTCTATCATGTTAGTGTAGGCACAATAGAATTTGAGTGATGTGATGCTATCATCCATTAATAACAAATGGAGTTGCAGCTGTTGCTGAATGGAGCCATATCTGCACGTAGATGTCTGTTTTTAACCAATCTGCCTTTGTTCTGTAACATCTTTTAGGAAACTCCTGGATGTGGAGACCACTGGTCCATATTCTATGTCACAATTCTGCCAAAACTGATGCTTAGTTCATTAATTAGCCACTAAGAAAGCACATTTCAAATCATTACTGTCAAAATATTTCAAGTGCCCAGTTGGCTTTGAATGCTTGAAGATGTGAACTGGTTGTGCAAATTCAAACCTGCATAAATACTGGGTGTGAGTTAGACCATGCAACATTGGAACATCCATAGGCAAAGCTCAAATGATTTATTTTCTGCTTAGCAGCCACTGGATCCTTATATTTTAAGTTAAAATGTCCCTTCTGAAGTACATTTAACTGCTCAACTTGAAGAAATGTAGGCATTCTCAGAAAAATACTTGAATGGTATCTTGCTGG
>JANCRA010000535.1:0-30185 GCA_024362935.1 Setophaga petechia
GATCGGGGGGTACCCACTGACCCCTCCCCGTGTCCCTCCGTCCTTCCCCGTGTCCCTCTGTCCCTCCCGTGTCCGTCTGTCCGTCCCTCCCCGTTTCCTCCGTCCCTCCCCGTGTCCGTCTGTCCCTCCCCGTGTCCCTCCATCCCCTCCCTGTGTCCGTCCGTCCCTCCCCGTGTCCGTCTGTCCCTCCCGTGTCCGTCTGTCCCTCCCGTGTCCGTCTGTCTGTCCGTCCCGTGTCCCTCCGTCCCTCCCCGTGTCCCTCCATCCCCTCCCCGTGTCCGTCCGTCCCTCCCCGTGTCCGTCTGTCCCTCCCGTGTCCGTCTGTCCGTCCCTCCCCGTGTCCGTCCGTCCCTCCCCGTTTCCTCCGTCCCTCCCCGTGTCCGTCCGTCCCTCCCGTGTCCGTCCGTCTGTCCCTCCCGTGTCCGTCTGTCCCTCCCGTGTCCGTCTGTCCCTCCCGTGTCCGTCCGTCCGTCCCTCCCCGTGTCCGTCCGTCCCTCCCCGTGTCCGTCTGTCCCTCCCGTGTCCGTCTGTCCCTCCCGTGTCCGTCCGTCCGTCCCTCCCCGTGTCCGTCCGTCCCTCCCCGTGTCCGTCTGTCCCTCCCGTGTCCCTCCGTCCCTCCCGTGTCCCTCCATCCGCCCCCCGTGTCCGTCCGTCCCTCCCGTGTCCGTCTGTCCCTCCCGTGTCCGTCCGTCCCTCCCGTGTCCGTCTGTCCGTCCCTCCCCGCGTCCGTCTGTTTGCCCCTGCCCGTGTCCGTCCGTCCGTCCCTCCCCGTGTCCGTCCGTCCCTCCCCGTGTCCGTCTGTCCCTCCCGTGTCCGTCTGTCCGTCCCTCCCCGTGTCCGTCCGTCCCTCCCCGTTTCCTCCGTCCCTCCCCGTGTCTGTCCGTCCCTCCCCGTGTCCGTCTGTCCGTCCCTCCCCGTGTCCGTCCGTCCCTCCCCGTGTCCGCCTGTCCCTCCCGTGTCCGTCTGTCTGTCCCACCCCGTGTCCGTCCGTCCCTCCCCGTGTCCGTCTGTCCCTCCCGTGTCCGTCTGTCCCTCCCGTGTCCGTCCGTCCCTCCCCGTGTCCGTCTGTCCGTCCCTCCCCGTGTCCCTCCATCCGCCCCCCGTGTCCGTCCGTCCCACCCCCGTGTCCGTCTGTCCGTCCCACCCCGTGTCCGTCTGTCCGTCCCCGTGTCCCTCCATCCGCCCCCCGTGTCCGTCTGTCCGCCCCGTGTCCGTCCGTCCCTCCCCGTTGTCCCTCCCCGTGTCCGTCTGTCCGTCCCTCCCCGTGTCCCTCCATCCCTTCCCCGTGTCCGTCCGTCTGTCTGTCCGTCCGTCCGTCCCGTGTCTGTCCGTCCG
Source organism: Setophaga petechia (assembly GCA_024362935.1). Classification (NCBI taxonomy): domain Eukaryota; kingdom Metazoa; phylum Chordata; class Aves; order Passeriformes; family Parulidae; genus Setophaga; species Setophaga petechia. Next base: position 1,336 of record JANCRA010000535.1, read on the forward strand.
TCCGTCCGTCCGTCCGTGTGTCCGTGTGTCCGTCCGTGTGTCCGTGTGTCCGTCCGTGTGTCCCGGCAGACGTGGACGAGTGTCAGTCGGGCGCTCTGTGCCAGCTCGGGCTCTGCACCAACACCCGCGGCAGCTTCGCCTGCCTGTGCCCGCCCGGCTTCCTGCTGGATTCATCCCGCTCCCGCTGCATCTGTGAGCGCGGTTTGGGGGCAGTTCTGGGGGGTTTGGGGTCATTTGTGGGGTTTTGGGGTCATCTATGGGGTCATTTGTGCGGTTTATGAGGTCATTTATGGGGTTTGGAATGATGGGGATGGGTTTGGGATGGGATTCCTGCTGGATTAATCCCATCCCGCTGCATCTGTGAGGGCGTTTTGGGGGCAGTTCTGGGGGTTTGGGGTCATTTGTGGGGTTTTGGGTCTTTAATGGGGTCATTTGTGGGGTCATTTGAGGGGTCATTTGTGGGGTTTTGGGGTCATTTGTGGGGTCATGTTTGGAGGTTGGAAATGGGTTTGGGATGGGATTCCTGCTGGATTCATCCCGATCCCGCTGCATCTGTGAGGGCATTTTGGGGTCATTTGTGGGGTTTTGGGGTCATTTGTGGGATTTATGGACATTGGGAACGGTGGGGATGGGTTTGGGATGGGATTCCTGCTGGACTCGTCCCGCTCCCGCTGCATCTGTGAGGGCATTTTGGGGTCATTTGTGGGGGTTTTGGGGTCTTTAATGGGGTCATTTGTGGGGTCATTTGTGGGGTTTGGGGTAATTTTTGGAGGTTGGAAATGGGATTGGGATGGGATTCCTGCTGGACTCCTCCCGCTCCCGCTGCATCTGTGAGGGAATTTTGGGGTCATTTCTGGGGGTTTTGGGGGTCATTTCTGGGGTTTCGGGGTCTTTAATGGGGTCATTTGTGGGGTTTGGGGTCTTTAATGGGGTCATTTGTGCGGTTTATGAGGTCATTTATGGGGTTTGGAATGATGGGGATGGGTTTGGGATGGGATTCCTGCTGGACTCGTCCCACTCCCGCTGCATCTGAGGGCGTTTTGGGGGCATTCTGGGGGTTTGGGGGCATCTGTGGGGTTTCGGGGTCTTTAATGGGGTCATTTGTGGGGTCATTTGTGGGGTTTGGGGTCATTTGTGGGGTTTGGGATTTATGGGGTCATTTGTGGGGTCATTTGAGGGGTTGATTTATGGGGTCATTTGTGGGGGTCATTTGAGGGGTCATTTGTGGGGTTTTGGGGGTCATTTGTGGGGTCATTTGTGGGGGTCATGTTTGGAGGTTGGAAATGGGTTTGGGATGGGATTCCTGCTGGATTCATCCCGCTCCCGCTGCATCTGTGAGGGCGTTTTGGGGTCATTTGTGGGTTTTTTGGGGTAATTTGTGGGGTTTGGGGTCATTTGTGGGGTTTGGGGGTCATTTATGGGGTCATTTATGGAATGGTGGGGGATGGGTTTGGGATGGGATTCCTGCTGGATTCATCCCGATCCTGCTGCATCTGTGAGGGCATTTTGGGGTCATTTGTGGGGTTTTTGGGGTCATTTGTGGGGTTTTGGGGTCATTTGTGGGGTTTATGGACATTGGGAACGGTGGGGATGGGTTTGGGATGGGTTTGGGATGGGATTCCTGCTGGACTCGTCCCACTCCCGCTGCACCTGTCGGGAATTTTGGGGGGTTTGGGGTCATTTTTGGGGCTCTCTGTGGGGTTGGGAATGGGCTGGGCAGAACTGGGGCAAACTGGGATGGACTGGGATGAACTGGGATGGACTGGGATGAACTGGGATGGACTGGGAGGGACTGGGATGGACTGGAATGAACTGGGATGGGCTGGGAGGGACTGGGAGGGTCCCAGGTGCTCTCCAGGTGCGCCCCCAGCCCCAAAACATCTCTCAAAGGTTCCAGGGGGACCCCAAACCCACCTGGTCCGGGAGGGTCCAGGATGGAATAGGAGGGGTTGGGATGGACTGGGATGAACTGGGATGAACTGGGAGGGACTGGGATGAACTGGGAGGGTCCCATGTGCTCACCAGGTGCGCCCCCAGCCCAGCAGGTGCTGTGGGGACCCCAAACCCACCTGGTCCGGGTGGGAACCGATGGGGATGGAATGGAATGGGCTGGGATAGAATGGGTCAGGATGGGACTGGGCCAAACTGGGCCAAACTGGGACGAACTGGGAGGGACCGGGAGGGTCCCAGGTGCTCACCAGGTGCGCCCCCAGCCCAGCAGGTGCTGTCCGAGGCCCGCGGTCCCTGTTTCCGCCTGCTGCGGGAGGGCGGGGGCTGCGATGGGCTGGGATAGGATGGGACTGGGACAAACTGGGATGAACTGGGAGGGACTGGGATGAACTGGGAGGGCTCCAGGTGCTCTCCAGGTGCTGTCAGAGGCTCGGGGGGACCCCAGACCCACCTGGTCCGAGAGAGACCCAATGGAGATGGAATGGGATGGGCTGGGATAGGATGGGTCAGGATGAACTGGGATGAACTGGGATGAACTGGGAGGGACCAGGAGGGTCCCAGGTGCTCACCAGGTGCACCCCCAGCCCCAAAACATCTCTCAAAGGTTCCAGGGGGACCCCAAACCCACCTGGTCCGGGTGGGAACTGACGGGGATGGAATGGGATGGGCTGGGATAGAATGGGTCAGGATGGGACTGGGACAAACTGGGACAAACTGGGAGGGACTGGGATGAACTGGGATGAACTGGGAGGGTCCCAGGTGCTCACCAGGCGCGCCCCCAGCCCAGCAGGTGCTGTGGGGACCCCAAACCCACCTGGTCTGGGATGGGAATGGGAGAGAATAGAATGAGCTGGGATGGACTGGGATGAACTGGGCCGAACTGGGATAAACTGGGAGGGACCGGGAGGGTCCCAGGTGCTCACCAGGTGCGCCCCCAGCCCAGCAGGTGCTGTCCGAGGCCCGCGGGCCGTGTTTCCGCCTGCTGCGGGGAGGGCGGGGGGCTGCGCGCTGCCCACCCTGCGCAACATCACCCGCCAGGTCTGCTGCTGCAGCCGCGTGGGCAAAGCCTGGGGGGGCTCCTGCCTGCTCTGCCCCCCCTTCGGATCCGGTGAGACCCCTCCCCAAATTGGGGAGACCCCCCTCAAAACGCGGGGAAAAAATCCGGGTGAAAAAATCCCAAAATTCGGCCCAAAATGAGGCGGATTTCGCCCCAAAAATGAGGTGGATTTTGAGTTTTCTCCCCCTCTCCTGAAGTTTTTGGGGAGCCTGAAATTGCTGAGACCCCTCCCCAAATTGGGGAGACCCCCCTCAAAACATGGGGCAAAAATCCGGGCTCTGGGAGTGGCAAAAAAAGCAAAATTTCGCCCCAAAATGAGTCCCAAAAAATTGAGGAGGGGTCCTGGAACTTGCGGAGGGACTCAGGAATTTAGGGAGGGGTCCGAGAATTTGAGGAGGGGGTCCCAAAAAACTGGGGAGGCATCCAGGAATTTGGGGAGGGGTCCTAGAAATTGGAGAGGGGTCTAAAAATTTGGGGAGGGATCCGAGAATTTCGGGAGGAGTCTGAGAATTTGGGGAGGGGTCCGGAAGTTGGGGAGGGGTCCAGAAACTCGGAGAGGGGTCCGAGAATTTGGGGAGGGGTCTGAGATGTTCAGGGGCTGTCCAAGAATTTGGGGAGGGGTCCAAAAATTTGGGGAGGAGTTTGAGAATTTGGGGAGGGGTCCCAAAAAATTGAGGAGGGGTCCTGGAACTTGTGGAGGGACTCAGGAATTTAGGGAGGGGTCCGAGAATTTGAGGAGGGGTCCCAAAAAACTGGGGAGGCATCCAGGAATTTGGGAGGGGGGGGTCCTAGAAATTGGGGAAGGGTCCAGAAATTTGGGGAGGGGTCCAAGAAATTGGGGAAGGGTCCGAGAATTTTGGGAGGAGTCTGAGAATTTGGGGAGGGGTCCAGAAATTTGGGGAAGGGTCTGAGATATTCAGGAGGGACTCAGGAATTTGGGGAGGGGTCTGAAAATTTGGGGAGGAGTCCAAGAATTTGGGGAGGGGTCCGGAAATTTTGGGAGGGGTCCGAGAATTTGGGGAAGAGTCCGAGAATTTGGGGAGGGGTCTGAGATGGTCAGGGGGGTGTCCAAGAATTTGGGGAAGGGTCCAAAAAATTGAGGAGGGGTCCAAGAATTTGGGGAGGAGTCTGAAAATTTGGGGAGGGGTCCGGAAATTGGGGAGGGGTCCCAAAATTTTGGGAGGGGTCCGGAAATTTGGGGAGGGGTCTGAGATGCTCAGGAGGGGTCCCGAAATTTGGGGAGGGGTCCTGGAACTTGGGGAGGGATCCAGGAATTTGGGGAGGGGTCCAAGAAATTGGGGAAGGGTCCGAGAATTTCGGGAGGAGTCTGAGAATTTGGGGAAGAGTCCGAGAATTTGGGGAGGGGTCTGAGATGGTCAGGGGGTGTCCAAGAATTTGGGGGAGGGGTCCAAAAAATTGAGGAGGGGTCCAAGAATTTGGGGAGGAGTCTGAAAATTTGGGGAGGGGTCCGGAAATTTGGGGAGGGGGTCCAAGAAATTGGGGAGGGGTCCGAGAATTTCGGGAGGAGTCTGAGAATTTGAGGAGGGGTCCGGAAATTTGGGGAGGGGTCCGAGAATTTGGGGCGGGGTCCAGAAATTTGGGGAGGGGTCTGAGATGCTCAGGAAGGGTCCCGAAATTTGGGGAAGGGTCCAAGAATTTCGGGAGGAGTCTGAGAATTTGGGGAGTGGTCCAGAAATTTGGGGAGGGTCCAGAAATTTCGGGAGGGCTCCGAGAATTTGGGGAGGGGTCCGGAAATTTGGGGAGGGGTCCCCAAAACCCCTGGAGGGAATATTTTGGGGAGAAATCACAAATTTTTGGGTTGTGACGAACAAACAGCAGCCGGGGCGGGGGCCGGGGGGGTCCCCCAGAGCTTTGGGGTGTCGCCCCCTCCCCACGTGAGCCCCCAGACCCATTTTGGCCCTGGGACCCCTCCCCAATTTCAGAGGGGTTCCGGGAGATCTGCCCGGCCGGGCCCGGCTATCACTACTCGGCCTCGGACCTGCGGATCAACACTCAGTACCTGGGGCAGGATGGGGCGGGGGTCCCGCTGGGGACCCCCCCTCAGCACCCCCGCGACCCCCGGTGAGCCCCCCAAAAAAAACCCGGGAAAAAAATCCCGAAAAAAACCCCAAAAAACCTGAAAAAAATCCGCAAAAAAACCCCAAAAAACCTCGAAAAAGCAAAAAAAAAAACCCTCGAAAAATCCCCCAAAAAATCCTCCAAAAAAAAGCCCAAAAAACCTCGAAGAAACAAAAAAAAAAAAAGTCCCCAAAAAAAATCCCCAAAAAACCCCAAAAAACCTCAAAAAAACCCCCAAACCCTCAAAAATGACCAAAATCCCCCAAAACCCCAAATTTCACCCAAATTCCTTCTAAAATCCCCTAAATCCCCCCAAATCCCGCCCAAAACCCCCCAAATCCCCCAAAATCCCCCAAATCCCCCAAATCCCCCAAAATCCCCCCCAAATCCCCCCAAAATCCCCCACAAAATCCCCCCCAAATTCCCCCAAATCCTCCCCAAAATTCCCCCAAATCCCCCCCAAATGCCGCCCTAATTCCACCTAATCCCCCCTAAAATCCCCCCTAAAATCCCCCCAAAATCCCCCCTAAACTCCCCCCCAAAATCCCCCCAAAATCCCCCCTAAAATCCCCTCAAATCCCCCCAAAATCCCCCCAAAATCCCCCCCAGATCCGACCCAAATCCCCCCTAAACCCCCCCAAAATCCCCCCCAAAATGCCCCCAAATCCCCCCAAATCCCCCCCAAATTCCCCCAAACCCCCCCCAGATCCACCCCCAAATCCCCCAAATCCCCCCAAAATCCCTCCCAAATCCCCCCCAAAATCCCCTCAACCCCCCCCAAATCCCCCCAAATCCCCCCAAATCCCCCCCAAAATCCCCCCCAAAATCCCCCCAAAAATCCCCTCAAATCCCCTCAAATCCCCCCCTAATCCCCCCCAGATCCGCCCCCAAATCCCCCCCAAATCCCCCCAAATCCCCCAAAATCCCCCCAAATCCCGCTAAACCCCCCCCAAATCCCCCCAAATGCCCCCAAATCCCCCCCAAAATTCCCCCCCAAATCCCCCCTAATCCCCCCTAAACCCCCCCAAAATCCCCCAAAATCCCCCAATTTAACCCCATTTTATTTTCCCCCCCCCCAGCCCCGGAGCCCCCCCAGGCCGGGACCCCCCCTGCGCCCCCCCCCGGGCCCGAGGTGATCGTGGTGCCCCGGCCCAGCCCCCACCTGGGGGGACCCCTGCCCACCCTGCCCCCCCCGGAGCCAGGTGAGCTTTGGGGAGGGGGCTTGGGGGGGATTGGGGGGGAATTTGGTGGAATTTTGGGGGATTTGGGGGGATTTGGGGGGGTTCCAGGGTTTAGGGGGGTTCTGGGGGAATTTGGGGAGGGGGCTTGGGGGTTTTGGGGGAAATTTGGGGGGGTCCCAGAGGGGTTAGGAGGGGGTCTTGGGGGGGATTTTGGTGGATTTTTTGGGGGGATTTGGGGGATTTTGGGGGGATTTGGGGGAATTTTGGGGGATTTGGGGGAATTTGGGGGGGATTTGGGGAGATTTGGGGGGATTTAAGGGGGGATTTAGGGGGGGGGTTTAGGGGGATTGGGGGGAATTGGGGGATTTGGGGGGATTTTGGGGAAATTTGGGGGGTCCCAGAGGGGTTAGCAGGGGGTTGGGGGGGAGTTTGGGGGATTTTTGGGGGGATTTTGGGGGATTTAGGGGGGATTTTGGGGGATTTTTGGGGGGATTTTGGGGGTTCCAGGGCTTGGGGGGGATCTGGAGGAATTTGGGGAGGGGGCTTGGGGGATTTTGGTGCTTAATTTGGGGGGGTTTGGGGTAATTTGAGGGGGTTGAGGGGAGTTTCTGGGGGGATTTGGGGGGATTTGGGGATTTTTTGGGGAGATTTGGGTGGGATTTGAGGAGGGGGGGTTTGGGGGAATTTTGGGAGGATTTGGGGGTTAAAATCCCCATAAAACCCCCCCAAAAATCCCATAAATCCCCCTCAAAGCCCCCAAAACCCCAAAAATCCCCAAATCCCCGTAAAATCCCCCAAAAAAATCCCCCCAAATCGCCTAAAATCCCTCAAACCCCCCAAAAACCCCCCAAAATCCCAAAATTCCCCTAAAATGCCCCAACCCCGCAGTGTGCCCGTGCCAAAAATCCCAAAAAAATCCCCATAAAATCCCAAAAAATCCCCAAAAAATCCCCCAAAAAATCCCAAAAAATCCCCATAAAATCCCTCAAACCCCCCAAAACCCAAAACATCCCAAAATTCCCCTAAATCGCCCCAACCCCGCAGTGTCCCCGTGCCAGCGCGACCCCTCCGTGTGCGGCCCCGGGCGCTGCGTGCCCCGGGGGGGAGGGGGCTACACCTGCCTGTGCCGGGGGGGCTTCTGGCTGAGCCCCCAGGGCACGCACTGCGTGGGTGAGTGGGGAGGGGGCTCGGGGGGGAATTTGGGGGGTCCTGAGGGGGGTTGGGGGGGTCCTGAGGGGGTTTTGGGGGGATTTGGGGGGATTTGGGGGGGTCCTGAGGGAGTTGGGGGGGTCCTGAGGAGTTTTAGGGGGGATTTGGGGGGGATTTGGGGGGTTTAAAGGGGTTTAAAGGGGTTTTGGGGGGTTTTGGGGGGTTTGGGGGGGTCTTTGGGGGGCTTCTGGCTGAGCCCCCAGGGCACGCACTGCGTGGGTGAGTGGGGATTTGGGGGGTCTTGGGGGGATTTGGGGGGATCTTGATGGGATTTGGGGGGGTCCTGAGGGGGTTTGGGGGGATTTGGGGGAGTTTTGGGGGGATTTGGGGGGTCTTGGGGGGATTTGGGGGGTCCTGATGGGATTTGGGGGGGTCCTGAGGGGGTTTGGGGGAGTTTTGGGTGGATTTGGGGGGGATTTGGGGGGTCCTGGGGGGGTTTGGGGGGTCTTTGGGGGGCTTCTGGCTGAGCCCCCAGGGCACGCACTGCGTGGGTGAGTGGGGAGGGGGCTCGGGGGGGGATTTGGGGGGTCCTGAAGGGGTTTTAAAGGGGTTTTGGGGGGGTCCTGAGGGGATTTGAGGGAGTTTTGGGGGGGTCCTGAGTGGGTTTGGGGGGGTTTAAAGGGGTATTGGGGGGATTTGGGGGGGTCCTGAGGGGATTTGGGGGGTCCTGAAGGGGTTTAAAGGGGTTTTGGGGGGGATTTGGGGGTCTTTGGGGGGCTTCTGGCTGAGCCCCCAGGGCACGCACTGCGTGGGTGATTGGGGAGGGGGCTTCGGGGGGGATTTGGGGGGGTCTTGATGGGATTTGGGGGGGTCCTGATGGGGTTTGGGGGGGTCCTGAGTGGGTTTGGGGGAGTTTTGGGTCGATTTGGGGGGTTTTTGGGGGGTCCTGAAGGGGTTTGGGGGGGATTTGGGGGGGATTTGGGGGGATCCTGAGGGGATTTGGGGGGGCTTGGGGCGTCTTTGGGGGGCTTCTGGCTGAGCCCCCAGGGCACTCACTGCGTGGGTGAGTGGGGAGGGGGCTCGGGGGGGAATTTGGGGGGGTCCTGAGGGGGTTTGGGGGGGATTTGGGGGGGATTTGGGGTCTTTAAAAGGTTCCCAGAGGATTCTGGGTGGTTCATGCTCTACCTGCCCCTCACCTGACCTCACCTGTGCCCACCTGTCCTGGTTACCTGAACTCACCTGAGCTCATCTGACCTCACCTGTGCCCACCTGACTCCATATCCTGTGCCCTCCCAAACCCCACCTGGGCTCACCTGTGCCCACCTGTGCCCACCTGTCCCCATTACCTGACCTCACCTGTGCCACCTGGGCTCACCTGTGCCCACCTGTCCTGGTTACCTGAACTCACCTGAGCCCACCTGTCCCCATATTCTGTGCCCTCCCAAACCCCACCTGAGCTCACCTGTGCCCACCTGTCCCCATCACCTGTGCCCCCCTGTGCTCACCTGTGCCCCCTGTGCCCGCAGACATTGACGAGTGCCGCCAGGTGCCCCCCCCCGTGCTCCCCGGGGCGCTGCGAGAACTCCGTGGGCGGCTTCAGGTGCACCTGCGGCCCCGGCTACACCTCCGAGCCCGCGGGCACCGAGTGCCGAGGTCAGCGACACACCTGGGCACACCTGGGCACACCTGGGCACACCTGGGCGCACCTGGGCACGCCTGGGCGCACCCTAAACCACACCTGGGCACACCTGGGCACACCTGGGCGCACCTGGGCACACCTGGGCACACCCTAAACCACACCTGGGCACACCTGGGCGCACCTGGGCACACCTGGGCACACCTGGGTACACCCTAAATCACACCTGGGCACACCTGGGCACACCTGGGCGCACCTGGGCACACCTGGGTACACCCTAAATCACACCTGGGCACACCTGGACACACCCAGGCACACCCTAAACCACACCTGGGCACACCTGGACACACCTGGGCACACCTGGGCATATCCCAAAACTCACCTGGGCACACCCTAAATCACACCTGGGCACACCTGGGCATGCCTGGTTTCACCTGGGCACACCTGGGTATACCTGGGCATGCCCGGGTGCACCGGGGGGCAACTGAGCACACCGTAAACTACACCTGTTCCCACCTGTGCCCACCTGTGCCCTCCCAAACCCCACGTGTGCCCTCACCTGTGCCCTCTCAAACTCACCTGTGCCCACCTGTGCCCCCCGTCCCCATTACCTGTGCCCACCTGTGCCCATTACCTGTGCCCATTACCTGTCCCCATTACCTGTGCCCATTACCTGTGCCCACCTGTTCCCCCTGTCCCCATTACCTGTTCCCACCTGTGCCCACCTGTGCCCTCCTAAACCCCACGTGTGCCCTCACCTGTGCCCTCTCAAACTCACCTGTGCCCACCTGTGTCCCACCTGTCCCCATTACCTGTGCCCACCTGTGCCCCCCGTCCCCATTACCTGTGCCCCCCTGTCCCCATTACCTGTGCCCACCTGTGCCCACCCGTGCTCACCTGTGCCCACCTGTTCTCACCCGTGCCCACTCATGCTCACCTGTGCCCACCTGTCCCCATTACCTGTGTCCACCCGTGCCCACCCGTGCTCACCTGTGCCCACCTGTGCCCCCTGTGCCCACCTGTGCCCACCTGTGCCCATTACCTGTGCCCACCTGTGCCCCCTGTGCCCACCTGTGCCCACCTGTGCCCACCTGTGCCCACCTGTGCCCATTACCTGTGCCCACCTGTGCCCACCCGTGCCCACCCGTGCTCACCTGTGCCCACCTGTGCCCACCTGTGCCCACCTGTGCCCCCTGTGCCCCCTGTGCCCACCTGTGCCCACCTGTGCCCATTACCTGTCCCTGTTACCTGTGCCCATTACCTGTGCCCACCTGTGCCCGCAGATGTGGACGAGTGCTCCCAGGTGCCCGGGCCCTGCGCCCACGGGCGCTGCGAGAACCGCCCGGGGGGCTTCGAGTGCGTCTGCCCGGGCGGGTACCGGGGACACGGGGGAGACCAGCCCTGCCAGGGTGAGAGGGACTGGGATAAACTGGGAGGGACTGGGATGGACTGGGAGGGACTGGGATGGACTGGGAGGGACTGGGATATACTGGGATGTACTGGGAATGGGGATTTGGGGCACTGGGAGGGGTCTCTGTGCCCGGAGGGGTTCGAGTGCGTCTGCCCGGGCGGGTACCGGGGACACGGGGGAGACCAGCCCTGCCAGGGTGAGAGGGACTGGGAGGGACTGGGATATACTGGGATATACTGGGAGGGACTGGGATATACTGGGAATGGGGATTTGGGGCACTGGGATAAACTGGGATATACTGGGAGGGACTGGGAGGGGGCACTGGGGGGTTCGAGTGCGTCTGCCCGGGCGGGTACCGGGGACAAGGGGGAGACCAACCCTGCCAGGGTGAGCTGGACTGGGAGGGACTGGGAGGAACTGGGATATACTGGGAGGGATTGGGATAAACTGGGAGGGACTGGGAGGAACTGGGATATACTGGGAGGGATTGGGATAAACTGGGAGGGACTGGGAGGGGGCACTGGGGGGTTTGAGTGCCTCTGCCCAGGTGGGTACCGGGGACACGGGGGAGACCAGCCCTGCCAGGGTGAGATGGACTGGGAGGGACTGGGAGGGACAGGGAGGGGCTGGGATAAACTGGGATATACTGGGATGGACTGGGATATACTGGGATAAACTGGGAATGGGCATTTGGGGACTGGGATAAACTGGGATAAACTGGGAGGGACTGGGAGGGACTGGGGGGAACTGGGATAAACTGGGAGGAACTGGGATACATTGGGAATGGAGATTTGGGGAACTGGGATAAACTGGGATGGACTGGGAGGGACTGGGAATAGAGATTTGAGGAACTGAGAGCACTGGGAGGGAACTGGGAGGGACTGGGATAAACTGGGAATGGAGATTTGGGGAACTGGGAGGGACTGGGAGGGGTCTCTGTGCTGTGGGGTCAGAGGTCCTTGAGGTCACCACAACTTGGGGTCACCATGGCCTGTGGTCACTGCTATGGGGTCACCACGACTTGGGGTCACTGTTATGGGGTCACCACGACTTGGGATCCCCCCTGATGTCCCCAATGTCCCCAGTGTCCCCTCAGACATCGATGAGTGCGAGAACTTGGGGTCACCACGACCTGTGGTCACTGCTATGGGGTCACCATGGCCTGGGGTCACTGCTATGGGGTCACCACAACCCGTGGTCACTCTTATGGGGTCACCATGGCCTGTGGTCACTGTTATGGGGTCACCACGGCCTGTGGTCACTGCTATGGGGTCACCACTACCTGTGGTCATTCTTCTAAGGTCACCATGACCTGTGGTCATTCTTATGGGTCACCATGACCTGTGGTCACTGCTATGGGGTCACCACAACCTGTGGTCATTCTTATGGGGTCACCATGACTTGGGGTCACTTTTATGGGGTCACCACAACTTGTGGTCACTCTTATGGGGTCACCATGACCTGTGGTCACTGCTATGGGGTCACCATGACCTGTGGTCATTCTTACGGAGTCACCACAACCTGTGGTCACTGTTATGGGGTCACCATGGCCTGTGGTCACTCAGGATGTCCCCAATGTCCCCGATGTCCCCTCAGACATCGACGAGTGCGAGAACCACCTGGCGTGTCCCGGCCAGGAGTGCGTCAACACCGCGGGCTCCTTCCGGTGCCAGCCCTGCCCCGACGGCTTCCGGCTGCGCCAGGGGCGCTGCGCAGGTACCGCTGTCACCTCAGTGTCACCTGTGTCACCTGAGTGCCACCTGTGTCACCTGAGTGCCACCTGTGTCACCTCTGTCCCCCTAGAGGAGTGCATGGTGTCACCAACTCATGGGGTCACCACGCTGGAGGGTCACCAGAACTTGGGGTCTGGGGGACTTGGAGACCCCATAACTGCTGTCCCCATGTCCCCCTGATGTCCCTGATGTCCCCTTGATGTCCCCATGTCCCCCTGGTGACCCCCATGTCCCCCCAGATGTGGATGAGTTCTCGGGGTCACCACGCCATGGGGTCAGCGTGACTTGTGGTCACTCTGTTATGGGGCCACCATGACTTGGGGGACCTGGAGACCTCATAACTCCTGTCCCCATGTCCCCCTGATGTCCCCATGTCCCCCTGGTGACCCCGATGTCCCCCCAGATATGGACGAGTGCTCAGGGTCACCATGACTTGTGGTCACTCTGTTATGGGGTCACCATAACTTGAGGTCACCATGGTTTGGGGGACTTGGAGACCCCATAACTCCTGTCCCCATGTCCCCCTGATGTCCCTGATGTCCCCCTGATGTCCCCATGTCCCCCCGATGTCCCCCCAGACGTGGACGAATGCTCGGGGTCACCATGACTTGTGGTCATCACACCATGGGGTCACCATGACTTGGGGGACCTGGAGACCCCATAACTCCTGTCCCCATGTCCCCATGATGTCCCCATGTCCCCCTGGTGACCCTGATGTCCCCCCAGACGTGGACGAGTGCTTGGGGTCACCATGACTGGTCAGAGTGGTCACTCTGTTATGGGGTCACCATAACTTGAGGTCACTGTGGCTTGGGGAACTTGGAGACCTCATAACTCCTGTCCCCATGTCCCCCTGATGTCCCCATGTCCCCCTGATGTCCCCATGTCCCCCCAGACGTGGATGAGAACTTGGGATGACCATGACTTGATGTCATCACGCCATGGGGTCACCATAACTTCTTGTGGTCACTCTGTTATGGGGTCACCATAACTTGAGGTCACCATGACCTGGGGGACTTGGAGACCCCATAACTCCTGTCCCCGTGTCCCCATGATGTCTCCATGTCCCCCTGGTGACCCTGATGTCCCCCCAGACATGGACGAATGCTGGGGGTCACCACACCATGAGATGACCGTGACTTGTGGTCATCACACCATGGGGTCACCATGACTTGGGGGACCTGGAGACCTCATAACTCCTGTCCCCATGTCCCCCTGATGTCCCCATGTCCCCCTGGTGACCCCGATGTCCCCCCAGATGTGGACGAGTGCTCGGGGTCACCATGACTTGTGGTCACTCTGTTATGGGGTCACCATAACTTGAGGTCACCATGGCTTGGGGGACTTGGAGACCCCATAACTCCTGTCCCCATGTCCCCCTGATGTCCCTGATGTCCCCCTGATGTCCCCATGTCCCCCCGATGTCCCCCCAGACGTGGACGAGTGCTCGGGGTCACCATGACTTGTGGTCACTCTGTTATGGGGTCACCATAACTTGAGGTCACCATGGCTTGGGGGACTTGGAGACCCCATAACTCCTGTCCCCATGTCCCCCTGATGTCCCTGATGTCCCCCTGATGTCCCCATGTCCCCCCGATGTCCCCCCAGACGTGGACGAGTGCTCGGGGTCACCATGACTTGTGGTCATCACACCATGGGGTCACCATGACTTGGGGGACCTGGAGACCCCATAACTCCTGTCCCCATGTCCCCCTGATGTCCCCATGTCCCCCTGGTGACCCCGATGTCCCCCCAGATATGGACGAGTGCTCGGGGTCACCATAACTTGAGGTCACTGTGGCTTGGGGAACTTGGAGACCTCATAACTCCTGTCCCCGTGTCCCCCTGATGTCCCCATGTCCCCCTGATGTCCCCATGTCCCCCCAGACGTGGATGAGAACTTGGGATGACCATGACTTGATGTCATCACGCCATGGGGTCACCATAACTTCTTGTGGTCACTCTGTTATGGGGTCACCATAACTTGAGGTCACCATGACCTGGGGGACTTGGAGACCCCATAACTCCTGTCCCCGTGTCCCCATGATGTCTCCATGTCCCCCTGGTGACCCTGATGTCCCCCCAGACATGGACGAATGCTGGGGGTCACCACACCATGAGATGACCGTGACTTGTGGTCATCACACCATGGGGTCACCATGACTTGGGGGACCTGGAGACCCCATAACTCCTGTCCCCATGTCCCCCTGATGTCCCTGATGTCCCCCTGGTGACCCTGATGTCCCCCCAGATGTGGATGAGAACTTGGGGTCACCATGACTTGTGGTCATTCTGTTATGGGGTCACCATGGCTTGAGGTCACCATGGCTTGGGGGACCTGGAGACCCCATAACTCCTGTCCCCATGTCCCCCTGATGTCCCCCTGTCCCCCTGATGTCCCCATGTCCCCCCGATGTCCCCCCAGACGTGGACGAGTGCTCGGGGTCACCATGACTTGTGGTCATCACACCATGGGGTCACCATGACTTGGGGGACCTGGAGACCCCATAACTCCTGTCCCCGTGTCCCCCTGATGTCCCCGTGTCCCCCTGATGTCCCCCCAGACGTGGACGAGTGCTCGGGGGTCTCCCCCTGCGCCCCCCACGGCCGCTGCCTCAACACGCCCGGCTCCTTCCTCTGCGAGTGCCACCGCGGCCACCGCGCCACCGCCGGCGCCACCGCCTGCCAGGGTGAGCGGGGACCTCCCAGGGGACACCCCGGCCGTGCCACCACGCCCGGGTGACATTCTGGTGGCCCCGCAGACATCAACGAGTGCCTGGAGGGCGATTTCTGCTTCCCGCACGGCGAGTGCGTCAACACGCCCGGCTCCTTCCGCTGCCTCTGCGCCGACGGCTTCACCGCCACCGCCGATGGCACCGCCTGCACCGGTGGGTGGCACAGCTGGGGACACCTGGGGACAGCAGGGTGGCACCAGCGGGGCGCCTGAGGGGCGGTGGTGGTGATGGGGTTGGGGTGTTGTCATTGCCGTGCTGGTGTCACCAGGGTTGTCCCAGTCCTGGTGTCACCATCCCTGTCCTGGTGTCACCATGGTTATCCCAGTCCTGGTGTCACCATCCCTGTCCTGGTGTCACCATGGTTGTTCCAGTCCTGGTGTCACCATCCCTGTCCTGGTGTCACCATGGTTATCCCAGTCCTGGTGTCACCATCCCTGTCCTGGTGTCACCATGGTTGTTCCAGTCCTGGTGTCACCATCTCTGTCCTGGTGTCACCATGGTTATCCCAGTCTTGGTTTCACCAGGGTTGTCCCAGTCCTGGTGTCACCATTCCAGTCCTGGTGTCACCATGTCGGTCCTGGTGCCACCATGGTCGTCCCAGTCCCAGTGTCAGCAGGGTTGTCCCAGTCCCGGTGTCACCATCCCTGTCCTGGTGTCACCATGGTTGTCTCAGTCCTGGTGTCACCATGGTTGTCCCACTCCTGGTGTCACCATTCCAGTCCTGGTGTCACCATGTCGGTCCTGGTGTCACCATGGTTGTCCCACTCCTGGTGTCACCGTGGTTGTCTCAGTCCTGGTGTCACCATGCCGGTCCCAGTGTCCCCATGGTCATCCCAAACCCCAATCCCAAATCCCAAACCCCAAATCCCGATGTCCCCAAACCCCAAATCCCAATGTCCCCAAAACCCCAAATCCCAAACCCCAAATCCCGATGTCCCCAATCCCAAATTCCAAATCCCCAACCCCAATTCCCAGACCCCAAACCCCAAATCCCAAATCCCCAATCCCAAACCCCAATTCCCAAACCCCAAATACTAAATCCCAATGTCCCCAACCCCAATCCGAAATCCCAAATCCCGATGTCCTCAACCCCAAACCCCAAACCCCAAATCCCAAACCCCAAACCCCAAACCCCAAACCCCAAATCCTGATGTCCCCAACCCCAAATCCCAAATCCCGATGTCCCCAACCCCAAACCCCAAACCCCAAATCCCAATGTCCCCAACCCCAAACCTCAAACCCCAAATCCCAATGTCCCAATGTCCCAAATCCCCAATCCCCAATCCCAAATAACCCCAAATCCCAAACCCCAAATCCCCAATCCCCAAACCCCAAATCCCCAATCCCCAAACCCCAAATCCCCAATCCCAAATAATCCCAAACCCCAAATCCCGATGTCCCCAAACCCCAAATCCCGCTGTCCCCAAATCCCCAGACGTGGACGAGTGCCAGCGCGGGTCCGTGTGCGCCGGCGGGCGCTGCCTCAACACCGAGGGCTCCTTCCAGTGCCAGTGCCCGGCCGGGTTCCGCACCGACGACGCCAAGGCCGAGTGCCGCGGTGAGGGACGGGAAAACGGGAACGGGAAAACGGGAATGGGAACGGGAACGGGAATGGGAAAATGGGAACAGGAATGGGAATGGGAATGGGAACGGGAACGGGAACGGGAATGGGAATGGGAACGGGAACAGGAATGGGGATGGGAACGGGAATGAGAATGGGAATGGGGATGGGAGTGGGAATGGGAAGGGAACAGGAATGGGAACGGGAATGGAGATGGGAACGGGGATGGGAACGGAGACGGGGATGGGGACGGGAACGGGAACAGGGACGGGAATGGGGACGGGAATAGGAATGGGGGAGGGAGTGGGAGAGGGAGTGGGAATGGGAATGGGAATGGGAATGGGAACGGGAATGGGAATGGGAATGGGGATGGGGATGGGAACGGGAACAGGAACGGGAACGGGAATGGGAATGGGAATGGGAATGGGAATGGGAACGGGAACAGGAACGGGAACGGGAATGGGAATGGGAATGGGATGGGGAATGGGATGGGGAATGGGAATGGGGATGGGGATGGGAACGGGGATGGGGAATGGGAATGGGAAAGGGAAAGGGAATGGAAACGGGAACGGGAACGAACGGGGGGCCGGGATAAGGGGTGGGGTTTGGGATATGGGGTGTGGGGATGGGGGATATGAAGTGGGGATTCGGGGATATGGGATGGGAATTTCAGGGATGGGGTGGGAATTTGGGAAATGGGGAATGGGGAACGGGGTGGGAGTTTAGGGAATGGGATGGGAATGTGGGGAATGGGATGGGCATGGGGACACTGGGACTCCTCATATCCCCATGTCCCCAATTGTCCCCAATGTCCCCGATTGTCCCCGATGTCCCTATTCCCATGTCCCCGATTGTCCCCAATGTCCCCGATTGTCCCCAATGTCCCCATGGCAGACGTGGACGAGTGCCAGGAGTACGGGGCCGGGCTGTGCGGGGCGCAGCGCTGCGAGAACATTCCGGGCTCCTATCGCTGCGTGCCCGAGTGCCAGCCGGGATTCCGGCCCGGCGACGGCGGGGACTGCGTCGGTGAGGGGCTGGGATTGGGATTGGGATATGGGATTGGGGTTTGGGATATGGGTTTGGGATATGGGTTTGGGATTTGGGATTGTGCCCGAGTGCCAGCCGGGATTCCGGCCCAGGGATGGTGGGGACTGCATGGGTGAGGGGGCTGGGATTGGGGTTTGGGATTTGGGAATTGGGATATGGGATTTGGGATTGGGATATAGGATATGGGGTTTGGGATATGGGTTTGGGATATGGGTTTGGGATTTGGGATTGTGCCCGAGTGCCAGCCGGGATTCCGGCCTGGGGACGGCGGGGACTGCATCGGTGAGGGGGCTGGGATTGGGGTTTGGGATTTGGGATTGGGGATTTGGGATTGGGGATTTGGGATTTGGGATTGGGGATTTGGGATTGGGGATTGGAATATGGGATATGAGATTGTGCCTGAGTGCCAGCCGGGATTCCGGCCCGGGGACGGCGGGGACTGCATTGGTGAGGGGGCTGGGATTGGGGTTTGGGATTTGGGATTTGGGAATTGGGATGTGGGATTGGGTATTTGGGATTGGGATATGGGATTTGGGATATCAGATATAGGGACTGGGCTGGGGATGTGGAGACTGGAATGGATATATTGGGAATATTGGGATTTGGGGACTGGGGACATTGGGATCGGGATGGGAATAGGGATATGGGGATATGGGAATGGGGACATTGGGATCGGGATTTGGGATTTGGGATATAGGATATGGGAATGGGGACATTGGGATCGGGATTTGGGATTTGGGATATAGGATATAGGAATGGGGACATTGGGATCGGGATGGGGATGAGGATATGGGGACTGGGATTGGGATTGGGATATGGGGACGGGAATGGGGACACTGGGATTGGGATGGAAATGGGGATATGGGGACTGGGATTGGGATATGGGGACGGGAATGGGGACTGGCATGGGAATGGGAATACGGGAATTGGGATGGGCACAGGGATCGGGATCGTCCTGGGGTTCCCGATGTCCCCATTCTGCCATTGTGTCCTCATCCTGCCATGTCCCTGATTGTCCCCAATGTCCCTATTCCCATGTCCCCATCCCAATGTCCCCGATGTCCTGGATCCCAGACGTGGACGAGTGCCAGGAGTACGGGGCCGGGCTGTGCGGGGCGCAGCGCTGCGAGAACATTCCGGGCTCCTATCGCTGCGTGCCCGAGTGCCAGCCGGGATTCCGGCCCGGCGACGGCGGGGACTGCGTCGGTGAGGGGCTGGGATTGGGATTGGGGTTTGGGATATGGGATTGGGGATTGGGAATTGGGAATTGGGATTTGGGATAAGGGATTGGGGATTTGGATATAGGATATTGGGTTTGGGATATGGGATTGGGGTTTGGGATATGGGATTTGGGATTGTGCCTGAGTGCCAGCCGGGATTCCAGCCCGGGGATGGCGAGGACTGCATCGGTGAGGGGCTGGGATTGGGGAATTTGGGATATGGGATTTGGGATTGGGATATGGGATTGGGGATATGGGATATGGGATTGGGATTTGGGATTGTGCCCGAGTGCCAGCCGGGATTCTGGCCCGGGGACGGCGGGGACTGCGTCGGTGAGGGGTTGGGATTGGGATTGGGGATATGGGTTTTGGGATTGGGATATGGGATTGGGGATTTGGGATATGGGATTGGGGTTTGGGATATGGGATTTGGGATTGTGCCCGAGTGCCAGCCGGGATTCCAGCCTGGGGATGGCGGGGACTGCATCAGTGAGGGGTTTTGGATTGGGGTTTGGAATTTGGGATTTGGGATTTGGGGTTTGGGATATGGAATTGGGATATGGGATTGGGATTTGGGAATTGGGTTATGGGATTTGGGGTTTGGGATTTGGGATTGGGTTTGGGATTGGGCATTTGGGGTTTGGGATATGGGATTTGGGATTGGGATTGGGATTTGGGATTGGGGATTTGGCGTTTGGGATATGGGATATGGAATTGGGATTTGGGATTTGGGGAATTTGGGGTTGGGATGGGGATGTGGGATTTGGGATCAGGATGGGGATATGGGGACTGGGCTGGGGACGCAGGGATGGACATGGGGACACAGGGATGGACATGGGGACACAAGCATGGACATGGGGACACAGGGATGGACATGGGGACACGGGAAGAGGGACGGACACAGGGACTGGGCTGGGGACACAGCGTGACAAAGGCCAGCCCCGGGGGGTGGCCGAGGAGCTCGGGATGTCCCCAACCCTTTGTCCCTGCCCGTGCCAGACGTGGACGAGTGCTCCAACGGGACCCTGTGCGGCGCCCACGCCACCTGCCACAACCTGCCCGGCTCCTTCCAGTGCGCCTGCGACCCCCGGCTACGAGACCGCCCGGCACGGCCACCACTGCGTGGGGTACGGCCACCAGCCCTGGGGACACGGCCACCAGCCCTGGGGACACCCAAATCCCTGTCCCTGTGCCCCAAATCCCTGTCCATCCCAGTCCCTGTGACCCCGGCTACGAGACCGCCCGGCACGGCCACCACTGCGTGGGTACGGCCACCAGTCCTAGGGACATGGCCACCAGCCCTGGGTCACCCAAATCCCTGTCCCTGTGCCCCTGTGTCCATCCCAGTGTCCCCATTCCCATCCCATCCCAGTCCCTGTGACCCCGGCTACGAGACCGCCCGGCACGGCCACCACTGCGTGGGTACGCGCCACCAACCCTGGGGGACACAGCCACCAACCTGGGGACACGGTCACCAACCCTGGGGACACGGTCACCAACCCTGGGGACACGGTCACCAGCCCTGGGGACACGGCCACCAACCCTGGGGACACCCAGATCCCTGTCCCGGTGTGCCCCAAATCCCTGTCCATCCCAGTCCCTGTGATCCCGGCTACGAGACCGCCCGGCACGGCCACCACCCTGGGGACACCCAAATCCCTGTCCCTGTGTCCCCAAATCCCTGTCCTTGTGTACCCATGTCCATCCCTGTGTCCCCATGTCCCCATCACCATCCCCATTCCCAGTCCCATTCCCACCCCAAACCCCAAATTCCCAACCCCAAATCTGCCAAACCCCAAATCCCAAATCCCCCAAACCCCAAATCCCAACCCCCAAATCCCAAATCCCAAATCCCAAACCTCAAACCCCAAATCCCAAACCCCAAATCCCAAATCTCCCAAACCCCAAACCCCAAATCCCAAACCCCAAATCCCCCAAACCCCAACCCCAAACCCCAAACCCCAAATCCCAAACCCCAAACCCCCCAAACCCCAACCCCAAACCCCAAACCCCAAATCCCAAACCCCAAATCCCCCAAACTCCAAACCCCAAACCCCAAATTCCCAAACCCCAAACCCCAAACCCCAAATCCCAAACCCCGCAGACGTGGACGAGTGCCAGACGCTGCACGGGGTTTGCGGGGCCGAGCGCTCACCCCAATCCCTCTGCCCCCATTCCCCCAAACCCCAAACCCCCCAAACCCCAAATTCCAAATTCCCAAACCCCAAATCCCCGAACTGCCCAATCTCAAACCCCAACCCCCAAATCCCAAATCCGCCAAACCCCAACCCCAAACCCCAAATCCCAAATTCCCAAACCCCAAATCCCCAAACCCCAAACCCCAAACCCCAAATCCCCGAACTGCCCAATCTCAAACCCCAACCCCAAATCCCAAATCCACCAAACCCCAACCCCAAACCCCAAACCCCAAACTCCAAACCCCAAATTCCCAAACCCCAAATCCCAAACCCCAAACTCCAAACCCCAAACCCCAAATCCCGCTAAACCCCAAATCCCAAATCCCTCCAACCCCAAACCCCAAATTCCAAACCCCAAACCCCAAACCCCGCAGACGTGGACGAGTGCCAGACGCTGCGCGGGGTTTGCGGGGCCGAGCGCTCACCCCAATCCTCTGCCCCCATTCCCCCAAACCCCAAACCCCCCAAACCCCCAGCCCCAAATCCCAACCCCAAATCCCAAATCTCCCAAACCCCAAACCCCAAACCCCAAACCCCAAACCCCAAATCCCCAAACCCCAAACCCCAAACCCGAAATCCCAAATCCACCAAATCCCAAACCCCCGAACTGCCCAATCTCAAACCTCAACCCCAAATCCCAAATCCGCCAAACCCCAAATCCCCCAAACCCCAAATCCCAAATCCCCCAAACCCCAAATCCCAAATCCCCCAAACCCCAAATCCCCCAAATCCCAAACCCCAAACCCCGAACCCCGCAGACGTGGACGAGTGCCAGACGCTGCGCGGGGTTTGCGGGGCCGAGCGCTGCGAGAACGTCGAGGGCTCCTTCCTGTGCCTGTGCCGCGACCCCCGCCAGGAGTTCGACCCCGTCAGCGGCCGCTGCGGGGCCCTGCCGACCCCACCGAGCCCCCAAATCATCCCCCAAATCCCCCAAAGCCGGCCCCAAACCCCCCAGAGCCCCCAAATCCCCCAGAGCCCCCAAATGCGACCCCAAAGCCCCGAAATCAGAGCCCAAAGCCCCCAAATCGGACCCCAAACCAGACCCCAAAGCCCTCAGATTCACCAAAGTCCCCAAATCAGACCCCAAAGTCCCCAAATCAGACCCCAAGGCCCCGAAATCCAACACCAAACCCCACAAATGCGACCCCAAACCCCACAAATGCGACCCCAAAGCCCTGAAATCAGACCCCAAAGCCCCCAAACCCGACCCCAAATCCCCCAAACCCGACCCCAAACTCCTCAAATCAGACCCCAAACCACCCAAACCCGACCTCAAAACCCCCAAATCAGACCCCAAAGCCCCGAAATCCGACCCCAAAGCCCCGAAATCCGACCTCAAAGCCCCCAAATGCGACCCCAAAGCCCCGAAATCCGACCCCAAAGCCCCAGACCAGACCCCAAACCCGACCCCAAAGCCCCCCTGGGGATTTTGGGTGTGGCCTCGTGTTTCAGCAGAGCCTGCGGGGTCCTGGCCCCGAACGTGACCCGCCCGCAGTGCTGCTGCACCCTGGGGTGGGCATGGGGGGCACAGTGCCCCGGGCAGCCCTGCCCCGCACCTGGCACAGGTGAGGGACACCCCAAAAACCCCGGGGGGAATTTGGGGCGATCTGGGATCGTTTTGGGGAGGGATTTGAGGTGGGATTTGGGGTGAATTTGGGGTGGATTTGGGGTGGATTTAGGGGGGATTTGGGGTGAATTTGGGGGGGATTTGGGATGGATTTAGGGGGGATTTGGGGTGGTGGGATTTGGGGTGGGATTTGGGGTGAATTTGGGGTGAATTTGGGGTGGATTTGGGGCGGGATTTGGGGTGGGTTTTGGGGTGGATTTGGGGCGGGATTTGGGGAGGGATTTGAGGTGGGATTTGGGGTGGATTTAGGGTGGATTTGGGGTGAATTTGGGGTGGATTTGGGATGGGATTTAGGGGGGATTTGGGGTGGGATTTGGGGTGAATTTGGGGTGGATTTGGGGTGGGATTTGGGGTTGGTTTTGGGGTGGGATTTGGGTGAATTTGGGGTGGGATTTGGGGTGAATTTGGGGTGGATTTGGGGCAGGATTTGGGGTGGGTTTTGGGTGGATTTAGGGTGGGATTTGGGGTGGGATTTGGGGCGGGATTTGGGGAGGGATTTGGGGTGGGATCCGGGGTGGATTTGGGTGGGATTTGGGGAGGATTCAGGGTGGGATTTAGGGGGGATTTGGGGTGGATTTGGGATGGATTTAGGGGGGATTTGGGGTGGGATTTGGGGTGAATTTGGGGTGGGATTTGGGGTGAATTTGGGGGTGGATTTGGGGTGGGATTTGGGGTTGGTTTCTGGGGTGAATTTGGGGCGGGATATATGGGGAATTTAGGGTGGGATTTGTGGTGGATTTGGGGTGGGATTTAGGGCGGTTTTGGGGTGGGATTTAAGGGGAATTTGGGGTGGATTTGGGGTGGGATTTGGGTGAATTTGGGGTGGGATTGGGGTGAATTTAGGGTGGGATTTGTGGTGGATTTGGGGTGAATTTGGGGTGGAATTTAGGCTGGAATTTGGCTGGACTTGGGACCCCCAAAAACCGACTTGGGGCAGATTTGAGCTGTGAAAAGGAGGAAAGGTGGGGGGGTGGCACAAACCGAATTTGGGGGGGAATTTTGG
Source organism: Setophaga petechia (assembly GCA_024362935.1). Lineage (NCBI taxonomy): Eukaryota > Metazoa > Chordata > Aves > Passeriformes > Parulidae > Setophaga > Setophaga petechia. Next base: position 24,923 of record JANCRA010000535.1, read on the forward strand.
GGGTCCCTGACCCCCCCTCTGTGCCCCCCCCAGACGCTCACCTGTCCCTGTGTCCCCACGGGCCCGGCCGCCTCCCCGAGACCCCCCCAGGGCCCCCCCACAGGTGAGACCCCCGCCCGTGGGGGGGCCCCGGGTCCCCCCTTTGTCCCTGGGGGGGTCCCCGTGATTTTGGGGGTGTCCCTGTCACTGTGGGGGTGTCCCTGTCACTGTGGGGGTGTCCCTGTGATTTGGGGTGGTCCCTGTGATTTGGGGGGGTCCCTGTGATTTTTGGGGTATCCCTGTGATTTTGGGGTGTCCCTGTCACTTTTGGGGGTGTCCCTGTCACTTTGGGGTTGTCCCTGTGATTTGGGGGGGTCCCTGTGATTTTTGGGGGTGTCCCTGTCACTTTTGGGGTGTCCCTGTCACATGGGGGTGTCCCTGTGATTTGGGGTGTCACTGTGGGGGGTGTCCCTACGATTTGGGGTGTCTCTGTGATTTTTGAGGTGTCCCTGTCACTTTGGGGGGTGTCCCTGTGATTTTTGGGGGTGGTCCCCGTGATTTTGGGGGTCCCCGTGATTTTTGGGGGTGGTCCCTTTCACTTTGGGGGTGGTCCCTGTGATTTTGGGGGTGTCCCTGTCACTGTGAGGGTGTCTCTGTGATTATTTCGGGGTGTCTCTGTCACTTTTTGGGGGTGTTCCTGTCACTTTGGGGGTGGTCCCTGTGATTTGGGGTGTCACTCTGATTTCAGGGTGTCCCTGTGATTTTTGGGGGTGGTCCCTGTGATTTTGGGGGTCCCCGTGATTTTGGGGGGTGTCCCTGTCACTTTGGGGTGTCCCTGTGATTTCGGGGTGTCCCTCTGATTTCGGGTGGTCCCTGTGATTGGGGGTGTCATTTTTGGGGGTGTCCCGGTGATTTGGGGGTGTCACTCTGATTTCAGGGTGGTCCCTGTGATTTCGGGGTGTCACTCTGATTTCGGGTGTCCCTGTGATTTCGGGGTGTCACTTTGGGGTGTCACTCTGATTTCGGGGTGTCCCTGTGATTTCGGGGTGTCATTTCGGGGTGTCCCTGTCCCCCAGATGTCGATGAGTGTTCGCTGTTCGGGCCCGCGCTCTGCGGGGGGGTCTCTGTGTCAACGCCGCCCCCTCCTTCAGCTGCTTCTGCCCCCAGCGGCTTCTACTTCGAGCAGGAGCACCTGCAGTGCGTGGGTGAGCGCCGCGCACCTGCCAGGACCTGCCGGGGCCTGTTTGTGTCTGTCTGTACCTGCCAGGACCTGCCGGCACCTGTCTGTGTCTGTCTGTACCTGCCTGTGTCCGTCTGTACCCTGCCAGGACCTGTCTGTGTCTGTCTGTACCTGCCAGGACCTGTTTGTGTCCATCTGTACCTGTCAGGACCTGTCTGTGTCCATCTGTACCTGCCAGACCTGGCTGTGTCGGTCTGTGTCCGTCTGTACCTGCCAGGGCCTGTCTGAGTCTGTCTGTACCTGTCTGTGTCCGTCTGTACCTGCCAGGGTTTGTCTGTGTCCATCTGTACCTGCCAGGACCTGTTTGTGCCCATCAGGACCTGCCGGGACCTGCCAGGACCTGCCAGGACCTGTCTGTGTCTGTCTGTGTCCGTCCTGTACCTGCCAGGACCTGTCCTGTCTGTCTGTACCGGCCGGGTACCCCCTAAATTCCCCAAATCCCCCCCAAATCCCCCCTAAATTCCCCCTAAACTCCCCAAATCCCCCTTAAACTGTCCCAAATCCCCCCAAATTCCCCCCAAATTCAATTTATACCCCCAAATCCTTTTATACCTCCCCAAAAATTCCCCCTAAACTCAATGTATACCCCCCAAAATCCCCCCTAAACTCACCTTAAACACCCCAAATCCCCCAAATCCCCCAAATTCAATTTATGCCCCCCAAAATCCTTTTGTACCACCCCAAAATCCCCCCTAAACTCCATTTATACCCCCCAAATCCCCCCTAAACTCACCTTAAACACCCCAAAATCTCCACTAAACTCAATGTATACCCCCAAAATCCCCTCTAAACTCACCTTACACCCCCCAAACCCCCCCAAATCCCCCCAAATCCCCCCAAACCCCCCAAATTCCCAATTTTCGCCCCCCAGACAAAGACGAGTGCGCAGCGGCCGAGGCCGGAGCCGTGCCTGACCCCCCTAAACTCCCCAAATCCCCCCGAAATCCCCCCGAAATCCCCCCGAAATCCCCCCCAAATCCCCCCAAATCCCCCCAAATTCAATTTATACCCCCAAAATCCTTTTGTACCTCCCCAAAATCCCCCCTAAACTCAATTTATACCCCCCAAATCCCCCCTAAATCCCCCAAATTCAATTTATACCCCCCAAAATCCTTTTAACCATCCCCAAGATCCCCCCAAATTCAATTTATGCCCCCCCAAAATCCTTTTTAACCATCCCCAAGATCCCCTAAACTCAATGTATACCCCCCAAAATCCCCCTAAACTCACCTTACACCCCCCAAACCCCCCCAAATCCCCCCAAATCCCCCCCAAACCCCCCAAATTCCCAATTTTCGCCCCCCAGACAACGACGAGTGCGCGGCGACCGAGGCCGAGCCGTGCCTGACCCCCCTAAACTCCCCAAATCCCCCCTAAATCCCCCCAAATTCAATTTATAGCCCTCAAAAATCCTTTTAACCATCCCAAGATCCCCCTAAACTCAATGTATACCCCCCAAATCCCCCCCAAATCCCCCTAAATCCCCCCAAATTCAATTTATACCCCCCAAAATCCTTTTAAACCATCCCCAAGATCCCCCTAAACTCAATGTATACCCCCCAAAATCCCCCCTAAAACTCACCTTAAACACCCCAAATCCCCCTAAATCCCCCCAAATTCAATTTATACCCCCCAAAATCCTTTTAACCATCCCCAAGATCCCCCTAAACTCAATGTATACCCCTCGAAATCCCCCCTAAACTCAATTTATACCCCCCAAAATCCCCCCTAAAACTCACCTTAAACACCCCAAATTCTCCCCAAATCCCCCCAAATCCCCCCCAGACTCCCCAAATTCCCAATTTTCGCCCCCAGACAACGACGAGTGCGCGGCGGCCGAGGCCGAGCCGTGCCTGACCCCCCCTAAACTCCCCAAATCCCCCCAAAATCCCCCCGAAATCCCCCCCAAAATCCCCCTAAACTCCCCAAATCCCCCCGAAATCTCCCCAAAATCCCCCCTAAATCCCCTCAAATTCAATTTATACCCCCCAAAATCCTTTTGTACCTCCCCAAAATCCCCCCTAAACTCAATTTATAGCCCCCAAATCCCCCCTAAATCCCCCCAAAATCCCCTCTAAACTCACTTTACACCCCCCAAACCCCCCCAAATTCTCCCCAAATCCCCCCCAGACCCCCCAAATTCCCATTTTTCGCCCCCCAAACCCCCCAAATTCCCAATTTTCGCCCCCAGACAACGACGAGTGCGCGGCGGCCGAGGCTGAGCCGTGCCTGGGGGGGCTCTGTGTGAACACCGTGGGCTCCTACCTGTGCTCCTGCGCCCCCCCGCTCGTCCTCGACCCCTCCCAGCGCCGCTGCGTGGCCAACGACACCGACCCGGGTGGGTCTGGGGGGGCCCGGGGGGTCCCCGATATCGGGGGGAGTCAGGGCACCCCGGTTTGGGGGGGATTTGGGGGGGATTTGGGGGGTTGGGAGGGGTTTTACAGGGATATAAAGGGGATTTAGGGGGGTTTTAGGGGGTCTAGGAGGGGGTTTTAGGGGGGTCAGGATGGGTTTTGGGGGGTCCCGGGGGGTCCCCGATATCGGGGGGGATCAGGGGACCCCGGTTTGGGGGGTCCTGGGGGGGATTTTGGGGGTTATAAAGGGTTTTTAGGGGGTTAGGAGGGGGTTTAGGAAGGGTTTAGAGGGGGTTTGGGGGGTCCCGGGGGGTCCCCGATATCGGGGGGGGTCAGGGGACCCCGGTTTGGGGGAGTTTGGGGGGGATTTGGGGCGTTAGGAGGGGTTTTAGGAACGGTTTGGGGGGTTTCCATGAGGTTTTAAATTGAGTTTTGGGGGGGTCCTCGGGGGTCCCCGATATCGGGGGGGGCCAGGCGACCCCGGTTTGGGGGAGTTTGGGGGGTTAGGAGGGGTTTTAGGGGGATATAAAGGGGATTTAGGGGGGCTTTAGGGGGATTAGGAGGGGTTTGGGGGGGTCCCGGGGGTCCCCGATATCGGGGGGGGTGAGGGGGACCCCGGTTTGGGGGGTCCGGGGGGGATTTGGGGGGTTGGGAGGGGTTTTAGAGGGATATAAAGGGGATTTAGGGGGGTTTAGTGGGGTTAGGAGGGGGTTTTAGGGGGGTCAGGATGGGTTTTGGGGGGTCCCGGGGGGTCCCCGATATCGGGGGGGATCAGGGGACCCCGGTTTGGGGGGGATTTGGGGGGCATAAAGGGAATTTTGGGGGGTTCGGAGGGGTTTTACAGGGGTTAGGATGGGTTTTGCAAGGGTCCCTGATATCGGGGATCAATTTTTGGGGTTCAGCACCCCCCAGCTGAGACCCCTCCCCAAATTTCCGCCCCCCAGAGGGGTCCCTGGCTGTGTGCTGGCAGGAGGGGACGGGGCTCACCTGAGTTTTTGGGGTTACCTGGAGTTTTTGGGGTTCCCATTAACGGCGATTTTTGGGGTTTCCCATAACGGGGCTCAATTTTTGGGGTTCGGCACCCCCCGATTGAGACCCCTCCCCAAATTTTCTCCCCCAGAGGGGTCCGTGGCCGTGTGCTGGCAGGAGGTGGGGCCGGACCTGGTGTGCGGGCGGCCCCGGCGCGCCGCCCCCGTCACCTACACCGAGTGCTGCTGCCTGTACGGGCAGGCCTGGGGCATGGAGTGCGCGCTCTGCCCCGCGCCCCACAGCGGTGAGACCCCCGAGACCCCTCCCCAAATTCAGCCCCGGGACCCCCAAACCCATCCCCGAAACCGGGGGGGCGCTGGGACTGGGACCAGTTTGGGAACTGGGAGCACTGGGGGGATGTGGGACCCCGAGATGGGGACCCCTTCACGCGGTTCCTCACAGCGGTGAGACCCCCGAGACCCCTCCCCAAATTCAGCCCCGGGACCCCCGAACCCATCCCCAAAACCGGGGGGATACAAGAAAGGGGCTGGGACTGGGACTGGGACCAGTTTGGGAACTGGGGACACTGGGAGCATTGGGGAGGGGGCTCAAAGGAGATGGGAGACCCCCGGGATGGGCTCACCAGGACCCCGCTCCCAATCCGGTGAGACTCCCGAGACCTCTCCCCAAATTCAACCCCGGGACCCCCCAAACCCATCCC